>JAMKCH010000518.1:0-74741 GCA_023653785.1 Ophioderma brevispina | reverse complement strand
GCCAATAGTTATGTATAATGCGGTATGTCAATTGTTTACTTGATAACAGAGTGATATCATTATTACTATTGACTGGCAAAATGATATATTCATGGCCACAATGTGTATAGATGCATCTATAATTTATTGAAATAACTTTTGAAGCACTACAAATGTAGTGCAAGAGTGGATCCTTAAATAGTCTGTATGCAAATGAAGTGGTAAATGTAAATAGACGTGTATTTATTGCAAGTTTAACACTTAAACTGCCCAAGAATCAAGAGGGTCATAATTGAAAAAAGCAACCTACGAGCAGAAATGCTAATTTGACAACTGTGGTGGCTATTTGGGATTTATGCAAATTAGGTTTATTCAAAATGGATAGATATGAGTTCATTTGGGTTTTAGAGGTTGTGTACCTGTTTTGCTTATTTTAGCAGTTTTGTACCTAAATTATTTGGTTCTACGAGCCTGGATATGACCGAAACTAGTTAAGGCGCAATTTTAATGGTGGCCATTTTGTTTATCCAAATTCTTAGGAGACATGTTGACAGTCACATCAGTGTAATAGTATAATTTTAAACTTAAAAAAAGTGTAATGTCCAGCCATAAGATCCCATAAGGAAAAACATGATGAATGCGGACGAGGGGGCGTACCAACTTAGTCATCTTCATGATCAGCTGATCTAGAGGGCATCATCAATGTAGGAGGGAGGCATACTGGATCTCTATTTGATGAAATCATTGTAATTATTTTTACAGTAAGAATCGATTACGAAATCAGCTTAAGTCACAAAAATAGTTGCGCGCACACACAGGATTGACAGCTTCGACCTTCACCTTGAAATTGAGTGCAGAGCAGTGTTCTACTGCTTGAATAGGGCAGGTTATTTTTGTGTCTGTGATCATTGTAATCATACTATTTGATTTGAAATATGGCAAATCTGGAATATGCAGTCAGGTAGGTTCTTTTGCTTCTTTGAACTCATATCTGTCTAAATACATTTGTTACGCAGTGACGCAGGAAAGGCAAATTATTCAAACTGGTGAAGGACATTCAAATGTCAGTTCCTATCTGGCATCGGTTTGCTTGTTAAATTTCCGGACACATAATGGATCATTGATTCAAGATATTACACCTCACACCCCCACATCTACAAGAGTTTTGCCTTTAACAATGTGGTTTAATCTTTCCCATTGCTTGAAAAAATCAATCACACTCTGACGTAAGTAAAAAAAAAAAGGAACATTAAAAAAGCTGACGCCAGTAGATAATATAATGCTAGGATTGAGACGTCTTACAATGTTACACTGTTTAAATGCACCTTTCACATAGTTGAGATGATGTCAGACACTACCGAGTAGCGATTGGACCAATTTTGGCAAGAGTCTTTTTATACATGATGAAGGGACACTAGGGGGTAAAAAGTTCCCTCGACTCCCTCGACTAACACACTAAAGCGAATTTCCTTAAACAAACTAAACATTACCCTTCGACGACCAGGAAAAAAAACACAACCAGACAAACAAATAATCGAAAGTAAAAGAGGGTATTTTTAAGATCAACAACAAATGGCTTCGACTATTTTATAATTGTGGCTACTGCAATACGTGGATTTTGGGTTTTCCGACCGGATGTTACTTTTACCGAAATTTTACCAACAATGCGCACTCTATATAAAATAAATAGCGCATATATATCCTATGGTGTTTTGTGTCATACGTTCATTTTTCTGTCATAACTGTGCGAAAAACCGTTTGCTGTACATAAATTTTAACCAGTAACGAGTACTCTTTGATTGCCTTGTAATTTTTGCGCCACAAAATGTGCGCGTAGTTTAAAGGAGGCGCAATAAACCGCGTGTGTGCATGGAGTGATGCATATCTACTCGTACATCGTTGGTGCATTGTGGGATAGGAATTTCGGTAAAAAATTATTTCCGGTAGAAAACCCAAAATCCACGTATTGGATTGCACCCTTTGACAGGAGTGGGGTACGTCTATAGAATTTCAAGTTGACATCTTGGGATACGGTCCTTATTTCCAGATAAGGAATCTCCAGATAATCAAAGCTGAGTGCTAGATAGCGGCCCATATTTGTAGCTTATCTTGCAATAAATTCCTTATCTCTAGATGAGAAAGCCTTATCTTTAGTTAACATAAGCTGAATCGAAATAACGGGCCTTATCTGGAGTTAATAAAACCGAGCGTTAAATAACTGTCCTTATCTAGAGTAAACCAAATTTATCTCAAGATAACAAATGCGTAAATAATGCTACTTGTGTTGAGTTTAATAACTTTGGAGGGCACAAATAGTCCCGGGGACTAAAGCGCAGACCGCACGCCCAAAATTGGTGAGTTCGAGCCCCGTTGTGACAAATGTGTTTCTTCCATCTGAGTAACCAAATTGAGACTGGTTCACATCAAAGAACGGGAAGAAAAAATCTTTCTTAAAGGCTGACGCAGAGATTTCCCGATGAGGGGAGCACTCAAATTTTTCAAACAAAATGTGTTTTTCGCTTACAATAATACTTTGCCTCATATACTAATCATGTGTGAAATAACTACGCTCAAATCAAAGTGCTGTCATATACAAAAATTACAAATTTTTTATGCAATTCCGGATCCGGATTTTGTTTATACAGGGTATTAAGCTATGGACTGGTTATACTCTCCTGTGCAATTGTTGTATACTGGCGATAATGTTACTGCAGGAAAACGTTGAGGAATTAAGTATTTTAGATGACTACTTTAGTTCTAGAGACTATTTTTAATTACTTAAAATGTCGAAATCTTGAGAGAGACAGACTTTAAGGACGTCTTTTGGGTTATCTTAAGATAAGGCCCGTTATTTTGGTTCATCTTGCTCCCTCCAAGGTATTGAAAGGTAACGGTAAATAGCACGGACCTGTGTACACAGAACGGCGAATGCAATCTCTCTTTCTAAGCGATTGGGGCCAGACTCCGCCATAATGTCGCTGTAGGGTGTAATAGGCCATGTGTTGTATGACAGTTAATTATGCAAAAAATAACAAATACATATAAGTGTCTTGTCTTGTACGAATAATCACGGCGCGTCACGTAAATCAGCAGGTAGGGAGAATTGTGATCAAGTGCAGCAATAGTGTTTATAGCTACAAGTGCTCACCGGATTCCGATAAATAGTCTCCCTAAATTGCAAGAATTGTACATTTCGCGCCCCTCTTTCCATCCCCACCCACACTAAATCCAGTCCTCAACACTCCTATCCATCTTCCATTTTCCGAACAAGTCGTCCTTGCGATATGTAGGAGAATTTGGCTCCGAAATACCAATAACCGCACCCACCGGGCTATGAGAAAAGCCCGGTCTTTCGCAGATAAGATGACCCTGCCGTACGGCAGGAGTACTTGCCGAAACGCCCGGTGTTTCGGAATGCTCATGCTGAAAAATGCGGGATACGTCAACCCTGCCGTTACGTTAGTTATTTTCCACTTTCCCTTCTCCTCTGCCGAATGCCCCGGTACTTAGGCAGTCCGGCATTTGCTTATCACAGGCTCGTCGCCCATAAAGGCATATCGCTGACCCACCATAGACCCAATTTTAAAGGTCGAGAGGAAGGAAAACGATTCCTGTTGACCCCAAGTTTGAAAACATATATTTAAACTGTCATCAATTAGTAATAGATATGGTTATCATAAAATGATTCCCATATGTGCAGGAAAGGCATGTGGAAAACAAGAGAAACGTCTTCTTTTTTTTTAACGCGTTGTTGTCAAAAATGGGGCCGATTATTTTAAAAGGCCATTTTTAATTGTGGGCACTAAGGGGGATGAAAAAAACCCATTGGTCAATTAAGTGTAAAAACATATTACTCCACCATGTCTTCGGTTTTTGTACTTTCTGTGCCAAAACGTCCCCTCGAACTGAAACCATACCAGGACAATCCACGGGTAACCGAAGGACCATTTAGACTCTGTCTTTTTTGATTTCAAACCCGGCCAACCGAAATTATTTTCTTCCCAATGTCAAATCTACTACAATTTCTCTCCGTGCTATTAGTTAACACCCCTTCCCGGTACTTTTTTTCAACAAAAACACTGTTCGTTCATGCCTCTTGTATACTGCGCTTGGTAACGGAAGGACGCTGTGGGTGTCCTTCCGCTAACTCTACAGAGTTAGCTCACAGTCGGAACGCCAGTGGGGTCATTACTTCCGGTATTTTTTACAGGACGTGACCCCCGAAATTACGTCACACCATGTTTTAATAATCCAAGCGCTCAGATTTGCAGTGCTGTACTATAGAAAAATTAAATATCGAAATGATATTAAAATTTCGGTTCAATTTATTTCACTTTATACCACGCATATAAGATACTAAATTTGATTTCCAGAGAAAGTGGGTAGAAATATTGCATTTCGTGCGAGAACATTAAAGCTAAACACGCTGAAAATACGTACCAAAATGGCGAAAGTCAGAGTCACCTCACTCACAAAAAGAACATATTTAGGAGGCCCATGAAAATTTACCCTAACCGAAAAAATGCTACATAGTGTCTTGAGTACTTAGTTTGTCTGAAAAAAAAAAGCCTGAATTTATGGCATGCTAAAGGGCATAACATATAGGTGTCACGTGTCCACGGAACGCTTACCGCTTTGCCGCTCTAATGAAATGAAATTTTACGGGTCACTACGCATTCATTGTCAGAAATCGCTAGCGGTGACCCAATCGGTCAAAGGTCAGCCGATTAACTCGAATCTGCCTGCCGCTTGGGCTGGCGCTTTTCCCAAAGCGGCATCATGGCATTGAGTTTGAGTTCAGTTCACTGTAGAGCGGTGCCGCGCGATGGACGTAGTTCAAGCGATACGCCGCTTGCCGTATAATAGCTCACTCCTGCAAGCGGCGTCCACCAAGCGGCTTGCCGATGAGCGGCAAGCGCATGACCTATGTAATGACCTAAGACAGCCATTCGCATGTTGTTGTTTTTTCGATCAAAGGTGTTTGCATGCATGAACATGACACACAAGCATGACGGCACGTAGATACGAACCTCGTCAGAATTTGTTGACGCCTAGAAGAAAAGACAGAGCTGTTATTTGTGTCTCTTGGAAACTTTCAAGAAGTGAAAAACAATAGGTGGTTAAGTTGTTTGTGTAATTTAAATTGGGAAACTGTATCGTTTGACAGAAAGAAATGCCTCTTAAAGATAGAAAAAAGTAATGATGACTGAATGAGTCTAACGGCAGTGATGGTAATTGTGTATCTTGGTGTAATACTTACAGTAGGAACTCCAACGACGCATATAGCCGTTAAAAGGGCAATTTTTAAGGGTTCGAACTTTGGTAAGCGGCATGAGCACTCGTGTGTACGAGGAACGATATTTTTTCGCACGGTTTTCATTCAGCAATTTTGAATTAATATTAACACAGGAGAGGACCAATTATTCCCACAGACTGCAGAATAAGTCCTTAAATATGTATATTTGTTTATGAATATACAACATTTTTCAATCGGCTTTCTACAGAGTCGATATAAGGCAATTTTATGTCATGATCATGCTGTCGAATTCCAGCTAATTTTGCAATGTTTACATTTTTCAAGTAACTGCGAATGTGCATATTATCAAAAATGAATGACTCATTTTTAGCATGATGCATGAGGTAAAATTATTGGTATACATTTAATCGTCTTATAGGATTAATCGATGGCAGACCGCACTTGTTAGAAAAGTCAGTTTGAAACAACGTTGTCAAAATGATAGTTGACAGATAGATCACCTATAGATCAACTATTATCAACTCGGATATAATTTGCCTTAATATCACTCTGTATAAACGCGATATAAAAGGGTGTATATTTACAACAAAATATACATATTTAAGACTTATTCTGCAGTCTGTGGGAATAATTGGTCCTCTCCTGTGTTAATAATTAAAATTGCTAATGAAAACCGCGCGAAAAATATCGTTCCTTGTACCCACGAGTGCTCATGCCGCTCACCAACGTTCGAACGCTTGAAATATGACCTTTTAAAGGCTATATGCGTCGTTGGCGTTCCTACTGCTCAGGTTCTGTCAATGGCGCTCTGCCCATTGATATCATAAACCACCTTGTGGAAAGTATGCCGACGACGTCTGGACGCATTGATTCATGCCATGCGATATTAGAGACTGATTGAAATTTAACATTTCGATGAAATCACTCAAAAATGTGTTATAGATCTGTAAAAGTTCATGGTTATATGTTCGGAAGAGACTGATCAATCAAGTAGTGTGGCGATATACACCCTATATCATAAATAACTCACACTGTAAGAATCATTCCATAAAAAGTGGTAAAAATATTTTATTCCAACTTTATGAGCAAACGTGTATGTAAAATAGTGAGTTCAAATCGATTTCCTTCATACAGAAAATCGTAACTGCGTAATAGAATTCCTGATACGGATATATGGCTATACACAGTATTTTATGGTACTGTTACATATTCACTATATGAAAACGTTATCTCAAAATTTTGGACAGTTTAGATCTCTTTTTTACACAAAATATTATATTTTCAAAGTCCAGTCTGCCTTTAAATGAATCATGTTGATTTTTTTTTAATTCACCACAACAGCGTGTTAATCACGATCCTGTTAAACATTGAATGTAATTTTCAGCCTCATATGAATACGGTAATTTACCGGACACTGGTCTCAATCAGACTGTCCCACAGTCTCGGCTCTGTCTTCGGATTCAGGGCACAGTAGGAAGTTCAAAGACAATAAAATCAAACTTCCTTATTTATTTGCACTTTTACAACAGTTGCCCTCGCCATCCAATATACAAAACAAATCAAACACTAAAATCCTACAAAAAATCAGAGATCACTGGGCCCTCCCTCGACCCTTAGACGTCGTTCCTTTTAATACTGCGCTGACTCATTTTGTTTACCCCAATGGCCACCCATACGCCCTCACACGAACCAACCTGTCGACGGATTGACAAAATTAAAACTCAGAGAGACTGTAGTCTTCATTATCAGTCGTTTATACCACAGACCCTGAGAGGGTCTAGTCTCAATTAGCACTTTATCTCATAATTTAAGTTATTCTTTAGGGTTAGTGCATCTCGCATAGGCCTTTTACCATCTAAAATAAAAATTGAATTTCGCATTTTGTTTTTCAGTTTCTTTTGAAAAAAATATTTTGCTCAAGTTATGTTATTAAAGGTCTTCTTCCTGTTTAAATTATGTAAGCAAAACACACGTAATATATTTTGTGTGTATCGCGCAAGAAAACTGTAAATCTATCCAATCTTTAGGGAACACAATTTGCACAAAAGCTTATAATGTATATATATGTACACAGTTCCGTTGCATTTGGCTAGGCTTTTGCTATATTTTCATCTGATATGGATTCTAAGAAACTATTGTTTTATAACTATATCCTTTCCCATGGTCATAGTTTACTTTGGAGAATTTCCTGTTATACGGCATTACATATCTTCTTCACGCGAACAGAAATCTCAAGAAAACTAAAACCGACAGAAGAAATCGATTGCCTTGTTTGTTATTACATAATGTTGATTATATCACCATATCATCGGCATTATAGTCTTGTACGCGAGGCCTTGAAAACGCCAATCAGAGATAGCAACTGCAAAACGTTGTCCACTCTCGGGTGAAACCTCATTTTAAGGTGTGTTTTGAGATTTCCGCTAAAAGACATCTCTTTTCAGCTCATAGCGTTTGATGTTGTACTCTTTAAACATGTTTATTTGAAGAACTATTGGTTTGCCTGCTTTGTATGTTTACGAACGGCTTTTCTCGTGTTTGCTACATACAACACATGCGTAAACGCAATCTCTCAGATTGAAGACGTCAAAAATGGAACGTATAAGTTAGCTTATATTATACAATCCCCTCACTAGTAGCGCGGCCTAAACTCTTTTAAAACAAAGTAATTGGAGAACAATAGAATAAAGCCGTTAATATTTTAAATATTAACCTACCTCATTTTTGTTACTGGCATTTGCTATCAATCCGCTTTTTAATATAATCAATATTATTGTATTTATATATTTTACTTCCTATTATAAACTTCAAGTTTTGATTTTGAATACATGTTGATAAGTGTTTTCTTTTTTCTTTGTTTCTCTTATATGTCAAATTGCTTTAGTTATGCGATTCACTGAGATGCAGCGAAAAAGTAGAGCAGTGTCAGAATTTGGAGTTAACAAATACTAGACATGGTCGCTCGCATACTACTGAGAATTGCATTTGATTAGATCACGATTTCCAAGACATTTTAGTCTTAGTGGTAAGCAATCACCCAGGCAATGTATCTAGCTGCAGGTGTGTTCACCTTTTGTTGTCGTTTTTTTATTTGTCTAATATTAGAGTAAGAAAGTTCAACAACATGGTAACATAATGCTTATCCAATAATATCAATTACGTCCATGCGGTTTTATGAAGATTTTTATTCTTTTTAAAGAAATTTTTCCACATTTCGCCTTTTAATTAAAATAAAAGAGTGTGTCTTTTTTTCCTTACGAGAAATTCTAAAAAAATACATCGGTCCTCGGACCGCTTATGTCACCTGCCGTCGCGGTTTGTGAATGATAAGACTCACTTGACCTTTGACCTTGATATATGACATTTGACCTCATAAACAAATGAGGGTCTGCATGTAAACTCCATAAACCAAGTTTGGTTCCAAATGAACTTCAACTTTTCAAATGAGGTCAATTTTACATTTTCAACCTATCTTACATCTTGACCTCACATGACATTTGACCTTGGTATGTGACCTTTGACCTCATCATCAACTGGGGGATGCTATGTTGCACATGTGACCAAAGTTTGGTTTAAATCCATCAAAGTATGTGCATATTACATGCAAATGTTAACACTTTTTCATAACAACAGACATCAACAAAAGACAAAAACAAAAGCATACATCAACAGTGGACAAAGTGATCCTATGTGTCTCACAAAAAGCATCTTATTTCAGTTTTGGAAAAACGTGTTTGTCTGTTGCTTGTCAGTCTTACAGATAAACATATAGTTTAAATGCAAAGTAAGATTACTATTTCCAATCAAATGAACAAAAATGAAAACAAAACAATCAAAACACGCTCATTGCATGTCTTACTTACAAGAAGACATTTCTCTGAATGACAATTCCAGAAATGTTATAGCGGTCTATTATATATGTTGGTTATTTTGACCGTGGGGCAAGAAACATTTATGTGTATCGCTATATATTACTTTGTATTGCATAGGCTCAATATCTTATTGCCCGGCATATTGCCAAGACACTTTAGTTTGTTCAGATGAGTGTCGAAAGTTTAGCCTTCCAATTTGGATCGATCTAGGGAACGTTTATTTTCTACTCATATTTACCAACCTTAGAGTACCAAGTAGTTTCAAATCATATTGCCAAATTATATAAAAACAAAGCAATATGCCTACATGTATGTACAATATGTTTGCAATAGAGGTATATAAACACCCTTCTTCATGTTAATTTTATGTTGTTATAAGATCCATGTGGAAAGGAAATATGATTAACAATTAAGTGCCCAAGCTAACAAAAACTTCCGTTAGTGGCCAGGGGGGGGGGGGTTTTTTTTTTTTTTTTTTTTGTGGGGGGGGGGGGGGGGGGGGGTGTCCTAGGGACCCAACCCAGATAACCACTTTCCCGTGGGAGTTTGATCATGACACTAACACAAATAAATGGGGGTCACGTAAGAACCACATACCCACAATAAAAATGAAAATCCTTTGACCTATGACCTATGGCCAATTGAAATTGTCACTCTTCGAAAAAGAGTGGTTCACACATTTCCATCCTCAGGAATTCCAATATAAGGTTTTGAACCAAAATAAGTCATTATATCTACTCTAGAATAACCAATTAAAATAATCATTGCAAAATATAGCCAAATTTATACCATCTTGTATTTTTCTCAGAAACTTCAAAATCGCATTATTTTCCCATAGACTTACACAGTTAAGAGCACGGCATGACAAATATAACAATGACAAGACGTGAATTTTGAGGAAAATAATATTTTTTAAAATAAAAAGTGTAAAAGAGAAACTTTAATTCAGGTCATCTGAGACTCTTTTTCCGTGATTGAATCATATTATGCTTTAAAATAGACAGCAAATGTCAAAGCATTTCAAACAACCCAGTGGTTTTAAAAACTGAATCTTTTCGCTAGTTAAAATGCTTTAACACTTAAGTGACCGGGGGGGGGGGCTAGGGACCCTCCAAATTTGTTTTCGCGCTGGCCGCTTTACGCGTGGGATTTTTGCGCCGAATTTTTTGTAATTGTCTGACTTTTAAATGCGCTTCTTTTCATACCGAAATAATTAAAATCGGCCAAGCCTTGGGCACTAACGGAAGTCATTTGAGAATAATTTTAAAAATAAGAATAAGAAACCGAGAACCAAAGCAAATTTTTTTTGCTGATATAAGTTCACACATACATGTAAGTAAAACATTATTAGTAACAATAAAAATAATTAACCCTTTATGTGCTGAAAACAAACAATTTCATCATGTACGTTGCCAAACCGTTACTGTACAAACTCTATGGGAAAATGACGTGTATTTTACAACACCGTAAAAAATACAGGATTCCCTAAAACGGCTAGTTTTGTGTTAAATATAAGTAATTTGGGTCTTCTGCTTCTGCTTCTGCTTCTGTACTCCTCAACGCTCCAATTGGAGCCAACCGAGGAGGATATGGTGCGCTGCGTTAGATTGAAAGTTATTGAGCTGTGTTTCTGTAGTAGGATGTGATTTCTTGCTTGAAAGTCTTGTTATCTTCAATGTCGACGAGGTTTTGTGGTAGTGAATTCCAGTTCTTGATAGTTTGGGGGAAAATGAATAGACCCAGCAGTCTTTTTTCCCAGTTGGTCTTTGGTAGGCCTTGTTGTGTGGATTTCTGGTAGGGCGAAATAAGTTTTCAAAATGTTTGATGTAAGCACAAGGTTCATTTGAATTTTCCGTCTTTTTGCCCAATTTTCGCGTGTTTTGAAAACAATGTTTTGCCCCTAATTTGCACCCAAAATAACAAATCTCATTTTTTATTGCTGATTTGGGGTTGTCTTATGATCATTCACATGTGGTATAAATTTCGTGCAAAAATTCCCTCGGGAAAGTGGTTTCCTTAGGGGGGGGCATGGCCCCCCCCCCCCCCTTGGGCACCAACGGGAGTGAAAACCCCTTGGTCACTTAAGTGTTAAGCTTTAAGCAACTGAATAGTGGTGGGGGTACCATGCTATTAACATGGGATGAGTGCATGGATGTATTTGTTTCTTATCCAACTGATTGCGTTAAACGCATTGTTCATCTGTGGTGCGTGCGACCCGTGAATCAAGAATCAAAGCCGACTCAGAGATTTCGATAAGAAAGTTGTGATTTTGTATAAAGGACAACGATTTGAGCTTATTAGCTATTTCACACAGCCATTAGTGTGTAAACAAGCATTATGTAGATGCAAAAATACGATTTGTTAGAAAATTGAGGGCGACATCCTCGCGAAATGTTTGAGTAAGCCTTTAACATGTTCCGCCAGGCCAAGCCAAGTATATTTTTTTAACATTTCTGCGAAGCTGCCGAATTTGATAACTTATGCAAAAATCTTTGTTCTTAAACTATCACCACGGAGTTGACGATGACATTTGAGACATTTGAATAAAGTGTCGGCATAGGTTTGTGATTTTTAAATTTTTAATATTTGCCTGAAGTCTTTATTTTGCTTAAAAGTATGAGCTGCGGCACAGATCAGTGGCAAATAGTATGTTTCGTATCCCTCTATGGTATAATTGTCCCGGCTTTTAACTCTCCTAGTATTATGCACAGCAAAGTTAAAGTATAAGATGTCCCTTTGGTAGAGTAGTTCTGCTATCTAATTGACATAGACAAAAATATAGTCTAAAACGGATTACCAACGAGTGTCCTTATGTATCAAACTATTTTTATCGATCTCACTATCCTTTAGTTTGTTTTACTCTTATTTAATTTGAAAATGCCAATGGCGTAACTTTTAACATTCCGATTTATGAAGTGTATTGCTGAAACACTTGATATCATTGTCAGTTCAAGTAACACACGGTGCCAAGAACTGACAAGACATAACAGTAAACAACACGTGAAGCCTCGTTAAGTATATACATACGTTAGCAAAGTAACTTTAACCGTTGCCTCGAGGAAGATCCTGGGATAGAGTCTTGATAAGAGGCGAAAATATTACATAGGACGGATTAGACAGTTTTGGAACGCCGTTTCATTTTGTTGAGTTAACAACAGGAAATACGCATGTTAGCAATAACTGTGAACACCTTTGATGCCGAGGGGTTTGTTGTAAACTGAAAAACATATAGGGTCTAATTGATCTAAATGCAGATAATACGATATAAACTGATACGTCATTACATAAATCTTGGAAACGAAAGTAACTTTAGGCATAACTAGTGTGATTGGTTTCAGAAGATATCTTGCATTCAAGAGGTATTTAGGGTATAGATTGTGCGCAAATAAATATTCGCCCTTCTTAACAGAGTGTAGAAACACCCAAGGAAAATATCGAAATCGATTAAAACGCCCCTGAAGATATACGTCAAGACACCGATGCGAAATGAATGCCAATGCCAATTATAAAAGTGAAACCGTTTGTGTGTTAAGTAACATATTAGTTGAATAAAAACTCAGGAAAGCTGAGTATATTGTAGCAACCGATGCAATTTCAACTTTAAATAGGATTTTCTTCAATATATCATGTTCTCTTGTAATCTTCATTAACTAAATTAAATGAAAGAAAGAGAAAACATCCCAACAAACCCACATTGACAAGATATTCAAATACGATAATTCAAGCAAAATGACTTATCTTTAATCCAATTTGAGATGTTTTATTTATTTATTATAATATTCGGCATTTGCTAGACAGAACCCAATATTGCTATATGCATTAAATTCAAGGGATGCCTCCAGAACAGTGGAGGAAACTTATTGGAAAAAGTCCGATTTAGATGCAGGAGGAACCGAAGTTCTCGGAGAAAACCTGCGCGGACGAGTATGGATCGGCAACCGAATTCACTTACAACACTGGCTCGACCGGGAATCGAACCCGAGCCGCATTAATGAACTACAACAACCCGCTCTCCAAAAATGTTCATTTTTTAAATACAACATATTTACTACATGTGCGATATCATTCTGTACACCATGCATAGAAGTACAGTTTGAGTCAATTAAAACTTTGATTTGCCCGCCATTTAGCATCTTTAAATAACACATAATCTTCACATTTGTAAAATCAGCGAAAAGCTCGTTTTATTAGATTTGATTTGCTGCAAACATCACTCCAATCGGTTAGGTATAGGCCGAGTTAATTCTTTAGAATCAAGAAATCTTTTTTGTGCTCTGTCCATGGAATCCATTGATATAAATGCACGGTCGTCAATGAAGCAATGAAGCCAAAATAATGATATTGGGTATGTCCATTCTTTTTTTTAATTTAAGTGATATCTTCTTAAGTGTTATAAAACCCAGTTATAATGGTAGGAATTATTTAACAGAGTTAAAAAATATGGCATGTTTTAGTATACAAAATATAAACACTACTTAGTCATTTCTTACCTCTTAAGGTTGTCATTATTTTTTTATTCTTGGTATGCTTACATGCAAGACTTCCAAAAACTGATACATGTATCCAGTTACTTTATTTCCAAACGATTTTATTGGCGACTGAGTGTGAGGAAAGGTACAGAGGTAATCCGTGATAAATTTGTGACTGTGTTTTCAATTTATAGGGTTTAACACAGTCAAATTTATTCTGTACTCGGTAATATTCCCGTTCATTTTAATGTGAATCCGTGGACAGAGCACAAAAGCTGGGACCCTAACCGATGGGAAAGATTTTGTAGCATGATTTCTACTGATACCACGTATGCGGAAATATATGTTACTTGAATATGCAAAATGGCGGGCACAATCAGTGTCCTTCTTTACCCATTTTTTTGTAGAATGAAGTTCTCTGCGCTTATCTATTAAATACTAACTTAATATTTTATGGTTATATAAGAGGCATTTATCGTTCAACTATGCTGATAATATTGAACAGGAGTAATTTGATAGATATATGGCTGGAAATGTTAAAATGGGGCTAAATCGGTTCAAACTACAACTACTGCATCTCATCAACCAAAACACTAATATCAGAATAAATAATTTCTTTTTAACCGGTACACTACAATCGCTGTCTTCCGTTTGTTTTGTAATAGTTTGGCCGATCGTATTAAAAAGGCAACACTATCCTATAACATGTGTTCAACACAACATGTACGCATAATTATTATACTGTTAGCTACATGTATGTTTACAATTTTAGACAAAGCTTATTCCCCTAGCAACGGGTCCCCATTTTCTATTGATACCAACATGAGTAGTCAGAACGCCTAGCCTGAAGTTTCCTAGACACACGGTGAGAATAGGGTGTGTTATAGTATCAACCACTTTTGATGAAATATACTTTCTTTCCTATTTCTCTTTTTTACTTCTCACGGGAAAAGTTTTTAGGCATGAAAAGAGATAATGGAATTCCCCAAAATGCTAAACTTAGAAAATGAGTCAAGTTGTTATGCTTTGATACCATTCTGATTGCAAAAATAGGTAGTTTTCAACCATAAGGTCCATGTATGTCAACTAGATGAAAATGCAGATGATGTCAATTATGTGATATCCAATGGACAATGTTTAAGTTAGTGTTTATGCATGATGATGTTGGCAATGCTTGTTTTAGATGAACAAGAAAACAAACCGCTGTGAACTATAAGGAGAGTATGGTAGACAAAAGTTGCCAGTAGCCATTAGCTAGATGTTATAGCTAGTTTTGATCTGCAAAAATCGTAGATCTGTGCAGTACTAATGCCATTGATTTATTATATTTTGGACGGATACCATAGGAGCATGAAATTGAAATGTCTGCTGTCATTTTCAAGCCAAAAGAGCTTAATTTTGGGAATCAAAAATTCCAGTTTGTGGGTGGTGACTCTTGGATTAGTATGTCCATTTGGGAGTCTTCGCTAGTGATGACATGCCATCGTGAACTACAACGCTTCTCTTTAATTTGGCCATAAGTTGAAGCTGTACGGCTGTAAAATCTTAACATTGAGTGGTATAATTTGAAGAGTAAGTGTGTTTTGGATATTCTAGATTCTTTGAAACAATAAATTTTATTAAAATCATATTAAAACTGTATTATAAAATTCAGAGTATTTGTGCCCGGCTTCTTGTTTTTGTTTAAAGGTATTTCTGACATTGACGTCCACGAGACATCGTAACAGTATAATTCATTTACCAAAAAAGTTAGGAATATCCTATGTTTCATATTTGGGTCCCTTGCTGTACATGATTGTACGACACTCTAAAATACCCTGCGCATTAAATTAAGTTGCTAGTTTTCATCAAGCAGTAAAATTACAAAATATACATTTTCTACCCTATATCCATCCTTTCTTACTTGAAGTCATAGTTACTACTACTCACCGATGGTAATAGTTCCACTAAAAATCCCCCCCCCCCCAGACCCCCACCATCCACACAATGAATCTCTAACAATCTGTTTGTTGATATTAAAATTGTTATGTATAAAACATTTAAACATTTGGAAAATTGGGTAATGAGAGCTTGCTGTCTCCTCAACACAATTTAATACTTTTTCCTGAAAAGATACATCTTACTTTGTGTTCGTTTTGTTTGTAAACTGTTATAACCAACCGCATGATTTAAAGAAGTGCGTGTAAACATGTTTGTTTCGTGGAGAGAACCTACAAGTAATATGGGCATTATGCGCATCGTGTTTTAAATAGACCCCAATGATTGGCCGACCGACTCTTTCAACGTGGGGTAATACTTGTTGCCCATAGCCGAAGTTGTTTCAAAACAAACTCATAGGCATAATAGTCTTTGGTATACGATCAGAATGTTGGCGGGCCCCATTTACACACTAACTTTGACTTGTTCATCTGCATAGTCAGGCGTAACTTAAAGGGGGAAAATAAAATAATAAATAAATAATAAATAAATAATAAATAAATAAATAAATAAATAAAATTCTCATCTTGGTGTACCACTCCATGCTCATTCGAGAACGAAACAAATAGCAACAAAAAATGATTTTCTGGAAAATTCAATGACTTAGATATGACTTGGTTGCACGCACGCACCAAAATCTGGACCAAAATCTGTCACAGACAGCCCGTCCGTACAGATTCCTAAACTGAACAATTTGCATCAATTATTATTCCTACCAAGGATTTTTTTTGGAGCTGTCGGAATTTTAATAGATGCTCCTCCTGAACCAAAAACTAAATCCTGCAAACGGCCTTTATTACTGCATAATGAAGTTGGATCCCTGCCCCCCCCCCCCCACAGCAAAGAAAGTTTAGAAATCGAGATATTTACTAATAGTCCTTTGACAACTTCCCAAGGCCCCATACATTAACCTATAAATGTTGTGTACTAATGAATTTTTTGGGTTGATTGTACTCTCTGGGTGTCCTAGAGTAAATCTAACTTGGTGGCCTCAAGGGCAACCTTGGCCCCTCTTATAATTTGCATAAATCCCAAATGGCGGACGGCCGCCACTTGAAATTTTTGACTTTTGAACCCCTACAATACCTTTTGCCCTAAATCAATGTGTAATACATCTTTCAGGGGTTTTCAGGTACGTAGAATCCATTTCTGGGATAGTTTTTTGCAATTAAGGTCGGGATCCGGTCAAATCCAAGATGGCCCAGTCGCCATCTTGCAAATTTCCACCTTTTTGAACCCCTTTAACTCCTCTTGCCTTAAATAAGGTCAATATAACTGTTTTAGGGTTTTTTCAGGTACGTAGAATCCATTTCCTGTCTTTTCGTGGTTGTTTTTTGCATTTTAAATTTTCAGGACCATTAAAATCTAAGATGCCGCCAAATGGCCGCCAGTCGGCCATCGTTGAAAATTTCACATTTGAGCCTCTCAACACCTCTTGCCCGAAATCAATGTGTATACGCTTTTCCAGGGGTTTTTCAAAGTTCGTAGAAACCATTTTCTGGGATTGGTTTTAAAGCAATTTAAGGTCAGGATAAGGTCAACACAGATGAGCTGCCAGGCCGTCGCCATCTGAAATTCACCTTTTAACCTCTCAATCCTCTTGCCCTAAATTAAAGTGCAATTACATCTTTCATACGTAGATCCATTTCTGAGGTTTTTTTTGGCAAAGTCAGGATCATCAATTCAAGATGGCCGCCCCAAACTGGCAATCTGGCCGCCATTCTTGAAACCTGCACTCTAGAATTCTCCAATTCCCCTTGCCCTAAATTAAAAGGCAATGCATCTTCTCAGGGGTTGTTGGGTATTGTTGAATCCCTTTCTTGGGTTGTTTTTGTGATTTGAGGTCAGGTCAAATTCAAGATGGCTGCCCAGATGGTCACCCGCCTCCATTCTTGAAAATTAAATTTTTGTTTGTTTGTTTGCCCTAAAATATTGCATGAAGAAAGAGCTACATGATAGACTGGATGGCCCCTACACCAAGCTTCTTATGGGAGTACACCAAACATTACCTGGCTTGAGCACAAGACCAAGCACAGATATATGGAGATATCCTTCCACTTTCATCTTCTTTTGCCCATCGCCGGTCACTGTCATCGTGCGATTGACCAAGTAGTCTCAGACGTCACATTGATTTGATAGTTACCATCCCAAAACAGGGATCGTCGCCCTTTAATAACTACATTGATGTGAATTGCTCCGAGACATGGGGGGGGCTCAGCCGGATCCATCTGACATCCCAACCTAATGACAAAAGGGACATTTGCGCTAACCATGGTGAACAGCATCTCGCTGCGGCACGTTAGATAGATAGAAAATAAGGGTTTCTGGATATTTGATAATCTTATTCGGGGCTAATTTCAGATGTTGGGTCAGAATTAATGAAAACTTATTGTTTTGTTGTCTCCCAGAGATTGGCTGTGCTACCATCCCTGAGCAGTATTACTTATTTGTCCTGACTAATACTGCCACACGCAGTCTCGTGTCACCTCCTCAAAGGGCTCGCAGGAACTGGATGGGGTGCATCTTTTGGCACCTTGCGTGCATCAACTGTTGCCTCAACTGTTGCCTTGGCCTACTCCACTGCTGAATAGCTCTGCAACCAGGTATGGAGTCCAGTGTACATTCACACAAGATTGATGCGTTCTGAATGGTGCAATGAGACTTGTTAGTGGTTGCCTTTTGGCGACCCGTAGATTCTTCCAATTCTGTCTGTCTATTTTCCCTGCCAAACCTTAGGAGGAACCTTCAGACGATCAAGCTCGCCAAGAAATGTGATGAACCTGTAGCCTCACTCCCCCCACCACACCCTTTGAGGATCAGAGAATTCCACTGAATCGCTTTGCTACCCAATCCGTGACACTGCAGTCACAGTCTCCCTATCGATCATCCTGGATGGTATTGCAATGGTCATCCTCTCACTTTGCACCACAGCTTTGTGGACAGCCCATCTCGCAAGCCCAAAGACTGTGCCTTGATAGAAAGCCTGGTTCCACCTCAACAGACTCAGAACTGGCGTTTGGTGCCCGTACAAAGAACTTCCTCATCCTTCACAAGATCGGAGTGGGGCTTTCACCAAACTGCGATTGTGGGAGCGACAAACCATGACCACATCATGATGACTTTTGGGTCTACAAGTCCCCAAGAGAATTCCACAGGCAGGCCTGATCAACCTGGATGATGATGAAACTTTTAAAAAAAAATCAGCTGTTACAGACGGATCTCACCATGATTTTAGTTAGACTTGCACGCACAAACGAACGAACGAACTAATATTAATACTTATTGCATTACTCGGAGAGATGCAGATACACTGCACTCTCGTGCCGGGTATTCAGGAGTCCTTTTCCTCGGCGCACTCCCAAGGGAGGTAGCAGCAGAGGATTAGACCCAAGGACTCACCCTCGACCTCCCTAACGTTCCGCAGTCGTGAAGGATCTCCAGCTACTTCTTCCTGACGAGGTTCTCTAACTCCCCGGGTGTCGCGGGGTGCCCTCAAAGACCCCCCTTGGTCCAACCCGCCAGCCTAAGGTGGGCAGGTCGACAGGCAAGAAGGATGTCCAGTTACTGACGCGACGCCATGCCGTCCAAGATGTCGACCCAAAAGGGCGCCCGACGGCGACACTGGTCGAGGAGCCGCCCCCGCCCAGGATGTTCCCTGGCATCTCCCTCGAGGGTAGGCCAGCCCCAGGTCCGACTCACGGTCCATGCAGGCCCCAGGTCGAGACAGGGCTCATTCGGTCCCCCCGACCAGGGTAAAACCCTGGACCAGCTTCCCTTCTCGGGCGGACTGGGTCGAGGCCCAGTCTCAGGTCGAGCTCACGGTCGTGGATACAACGATCGGCCGAGGCCCAGGTCGAGACCCTACCTTTCGCTCCCTAGACCAGCTCCTTCGAGGGCAAGGGCATCGGGCCAGCCCAGGTCGACGACGGAGTCTCCACCATACAACAACCATTGTCCTAGCGTGCCACCTTCCACGTCTAGGGGACCAGACCTGGTCATCCCTCCGACATTACGGTCGACGGGAGATCAACCCTAACCTCCGTCGGCCCGCACAAGGGCTAGACGAATGATGGTGGGAAATCCGTTCCCCCTCTCTAAATGGCACGGACCACAACACAAACGGTTAAAAGGTTGGTACATCCCGTTCTCATTCCTCCCTCAAAGGGGTGCAGGCAAGCTAAACGAATCGGACCAGTCGCAGAGCCGTTCCTGCCCCCCCCTAGGTGAATCCTCTGGGCATCTATGGCACAGGGTTTCACTCTACAGGCTACTCTGAACGCCATGGCCTCACGCCCGCCTCCAGAGATCGCCCACAGGGGTCGCAGGTCCCGGGGTGGGGACCCTCCCCCTAGGGAGCTTCAAACCTCACTACAAAAACATAAAACAGCGGAGGAACATTTACACGGGATTACTAGACCCATATAGGGCCCCGCCATCGTCTTACGAGTCGGTGCAAGATCATGCCACACGAGTTTTGGCCGCATTTTTCACGGCGGTGGCTCTCGGGCGCCGCACTGCGATTGGAGCTTAAGTCCCCTCCGCAGATGGGGTCAGATCCTTCTGGTTAAGCCCGTCCGGCCTAAAACCTCCGAGGGAGTCCAAGGGATCTGTCAGGGATCTGAAGACCACCATTGACTCAGTACAGTCCGAGGGAAGGTGGGCAGGATCCCCTAGTTAGGGACAGCCTTTCCGAAGCGGGAAGAGGACACTCCCTACCATGTTACACAACCGCTGTGCCCAGAGCCTGCCGTCCGGCAGATGTCTCGGGTCAGAAACTCAAGATGCGCCAAACCTTCATTCGCTCCCCTAGGGGTCGAGGCGTAGGGGGTAATCTCGGCTCACGCCCCATGACCGGGTTATCCCCTCTGAATACGGAGTCGGGACACGAGGCTACGGCATTTGACTCCGTGCTAGGGATGGCCTCCGCCTTATCAATGCCCAGCAGTGAGGCCGTGAGTTTGAAGCCCCAAACTGTCCTTACACCCCACCCAATGTGAAGCCGAGTTTGGTATTTGGGCCACCCACGTTTTCTGGGCCATTCAGGTACACCTTCGATGGCATTCAACCAGGTTGGGGGGGCAACGAATTGGCTACTATGAACCCAACTACCACATGAGTTGGAGACCAGCCCTCAGGGTTTTCAACAGGGATATCCCTTGTCTCATAGCATATACGGGGGCCAGCCTTGAACCACGCGCTCAAACATTTCAGGTCAGTCTGCATACCCAGGGTTATATTCCCTTCTACGATGGGTCATGAGGTCCCACGAACCCTTGCCCATCCCTTCTTACCATGACGTCTCAATGAAGGAGGATTAGCATGGGGATACTGATCGACCCGTCTCAACGGTTATTCCTCCAAGAGTGAGAAGGACTTTCTCAGGCCAGATCGGCTTCATATACTACTGAATCGTTACACAGAGATTTTGTGGATCCAAATCCTTCGGGTAGCAGCCAGTCTCTATGGCCTTCCTTGGATTGACGATGGACACAATATGCTGTTTTCTCCCCTCCTCTCTCGGCGTTTGCCTAGGGGTCAGATTTCCGCTTAAGGTCTTGTAAAACGTCCTCATGAGCTTTTGCAGGAGTTCGCAAATGCAAGACCAGACCCCATGGACGGCTTGGCCACTAAGGGGTCTTGCTCATTTTTAGTCCTGCTTAAGATTCTTGCCTGAAAAGGGGAAACCCTCCCCAGCACTTCTATCTTCTGGAGGGGGTACTGAGGGAGTCTAGCCCTTGACTTTCAAGTACGTATCTCCTCCAGGTGTCCCCCGAACCATGTGAAGATCCTCTTAAGTAATAGTTGTCCCACACACCCGAGGAGGAGGGCTGTGCAGATCCCTTTCCAGGTGTTGACCTGGCTACCTCTCTCGTAACTTTGGAGCTCATTAGATTTGTTTGTTCCCTGTTCATTTGCATCGTACGAGCTACCAACCCAAGCCCTGGCATAGAAACTTCTATTCCGATCTCTCTGCCCATCTTAAGCTGTAGCCTAGGACTCAAAGTTCATTATTGGTGTCACTGGCTTGTGCTCCACCTCTTGAGTCTGTAGCAGAGAAGGTGCCCAGCCAGTAGCCCCTGAAGGTGGGGCTGTCCGCATAAGGCGAAGCCTGAAGAATTCCAAGAACGTGAGAAAGGCCTCTAAGACTACTGCTGGGGCCATAGGACGAACAGATGAAAACTTAAGTTTTCCTCTGAATATGGACCCAGGGTAAAGAATAAATAAACAAATCCAACAAACTTCTTCTGCTTCCCGTGTCCCGCGCTTAGTCCTGCACTTGTGGGGGCTCCCAAGTCGTCCGGTGCCCAGATAAAAGATTCGGGCTAGCCCAATCAGCATCCACCTGTAAATCAATAGAATGTCCAAGCAGGAGGGGACAAGAAAGGAGTTTGATGGTACACCGGTCGCACTTCACGACTCGCTCACCTGGGGTTTCCACCACATTCAACTCGGCTGCAGTCGGCCAGATAATCTTTGCGCTCACAACTGGGGAGTCATAGCGCCCAACAAATGGGTCAAAAGCACAGCTAAGAATGGATACGTCATCAAATTTACAGGGATCCCTCCAAAAAGTTGCACGAGGAAACATTGGCTACCGTTCTTTGTAATATGCATTACTTCCATATTCCTATCTGGGGACAACCAGAAATAGTTTCGTTTTTTGTAACATAGAAGCCACTTGATCAATTCAGATCTACCCGTTGGCCTTTCCCTGCTCACCGGGTGTTACTCGGTGGTGAAGGAGGTAGATGCACCTCAGGGGGTTACAGGTTAGCATCCAAGTTGACGATTGGATTATCACAAATCCCTCGAGAGACCTTGCACTCACACATTCGTGATGGAGATCGGATTTATTGTGAACCAGAAGAAATTTTCACTTTGATCCAACTCGGACCGCTGTATCTGGGTGTTCAGCTATAGACATCAAGATGGTCTGGCTTTTCCAACACCAAGCGTGTGCATAACGTTGCAATGGCACCAGCTAGGGTGTGGCTGAAGGTGACAGGGATGATGGCGAGGTTTCACATAAGGCCCACCCAGCTGACCAGCTTTTTCATATCGGCCATCAAAGACTTTTGATAATGAAAGCTGTTCCAATGACTATACCTGATTCATCAAAACTAGATTGGTGGTTGAATCGTCACAACCTGTGCAGGGTTGCAGTTCGTACCACTACCCACTCAACGGAGACTCGTGACAGATGCGTCCAAAGGAGCCCTGGATCCATTTGGTGGCGGGGCTGAAGTGTCTGGGCTATGAGAAGCGTCTCCTCCTCCCCCCTCTCCATATACACTTTCGGAAGCTTTGGGCTGTGTGCAGATCACTTAAAGCTGTTTTACCAAAGGTGAGAGGCAGGGGAGGGACAGCAATGCCCAACTCGTTGCATGGTTGCATACCAGGAAGCCCCCTTCAGTGGTGCTTCAGCCATGGAATAGCTCTGGTTACAGTGTACATCCTCGTCTATGTCTTTAGCCGAAGTTTTTGCGGGGATAAGCTACATCTCTGACGGAGTTGTCGATCGCCTTTATTGTGGTCAATCGGATTTTCAGGGTGCTGTATCGCCCTCAGACAGATCTTTTTGCGTCACGACTTAATTACCACCCCTGCTTATGACCACGGCCAAAATAGGATACAAGGATATCCACAGGACTGGTTCGAAAACTGCTGCCGGGTTACACTGCGGTCAAACCGTTTACATACACATGGGAAATAGCCAGGGAACGATCAAGGACCGACCAGACAGAAACCCCCGCCAATGTTTCTCATTCATCCCCAAGGGACGTTAAGAATTTCCACTGAGTTGCCAGTTGTGCATGTTTTTCATTGCTAATTTTAACAAGTTGAGGTATGCAATGTATTATTTAAATACCGGTGTGATACTAAATGTTGCAGCCCTGTTGTTTTGGTAATTGTGTGAACACTATCAAAAACATATTTAACATAAAATGTGTGATGCTATCTAGCTATGTGTGATTCTTTTTAAATTATTGGTATATTGGTCAAGGTATTATTTTTTCATTTTGTTATGATGTAGTATTTTGCAGACAACATTCAGTATGTTTAGCTCTATCAACAAATAGTTTTTCGCATAATGATTTACAAGTGCAAGTTACATTTTATTACCATTATGTTAATCAATTGTGTTAGTTACTGAAGATGTTCAAACATAATAAAACACTTAAAAATTCAGCTACCGTACAATGACACTTTTAAAAGTAAATAAAAATAGTGCCTATATTTATGACTTTTATAACATTATTTATTTGTTCATTGTATTTATTCATTAGGATCTTTAATATTTATTTCTGCTCTTCAGAAGTTTGTATTTTAGCAGTTACAAACTAAATAGTGATAATATGTAAACTTGTTCATCCAGTGTTTTTACCTTTACAAGTTCAATATTCTTCCATATTTACAATGCGGCAACACAATTCCCACCAGTGGGAGCAACTAGAGTACAGATTGGCCTTGGACCTGCCTACTGTAAACTAACATATGGTGACCTAATTTGTTGGATGTAAACAAACTTTGAAAAGTGGGTTGACTTGAGGTCGTTATCAACTTGGAAAAGACCGACAGTCTATGGTTAGCGAGACAGAATTTTGGCCCGGGGTCCTTATTGCTCGAGGGCTCAAGACTCAGTAGCCTTTGATGTGGATGCCAGGTTTATAAGCTGGTCAGGAATGATAACGTATGTCTGGGCAGGATAGCATGCGAGGAATGTGACGTCCTCCTGATCATTAGCCCCGGTAGATCTGGTTCAAGAACTGCTATCGGGCCAGTGTCGTCTACTTTCTCTGAATCCCAGCACTCTAGTGTTTCAGAGGCGACTTTGCTGGAGGATGTCAAATGTCCGAGACCGACTGACTGACCCTTATCCAGCGTCGCTTCCTTAAAGGAGGCCTTTTAGAGATCCAGACTATGAGCATTTCCAGACCTCCGCGAAAAAGATCGCCCCGAATAGGATCTTCCAGCAGTTTTTAACTACTTGATTGCAAAAACTCCTTTTGAGCCATTGTCCAAAGACTTGACGTTGAAAACATCTTGCTGGTCGTTGTGGCAGGTCGCTGTTGTTCAGAGCTCCAAGCCTTAGCTAACGGCGTGAGTTTTGTCGTCTTGACACATGTGATCACGTTATTCTTTTGTCATGAGTTCCTGGCGGATAAATGAGCGTGCAATTTTTGCGGCAACCCTGTGGTTCCTCCGATATCTTAAATGTATTTGTTCTGTGAGTGAGAATAAACTATGGTGCCCGGTTAGGTTGAAATGGTACCTGGGGAGAACTCGAACCTTTCGACTTCACAAAAATCTTAATGCCCTGCTACCAAAGGTAAATTTGCCCGTTGGGTCTTGGAGGTCATCCATGCTTCAACCCGAGAACAACCCGAGAAATGTAACCCCAAACCCCTCAGAAGATGGAATGCACTAGGGCAAGGGGAATTGGAGCGATTCAAGAGTGAAGTTTCAAAATGGCAGCCAGATTGCCATTTGGGCGGCCATCTTGAATTTGACCTAATCCTGACCGTAAAATACAAAAACAACCACAGAAATGAATTCTACGTACCTGAAAACCCCTAAAAAGATGTATTACACTTTAATTTAGGGCAAGAGGATTTGGAGAGGTTTAACAAAGTGAAATTGTCAAGATGGCGACCGGCCGCCATTTTGGATTTGACCTGATCCCGACCTTTAATTGCAAAAACAATAACAGAAATGGATTCTACGTACCTGAAAACCCCTGAGAAGATGTATTACACATTGATTTAGGGCAAGCGGTGTTGGAGAGGCTCAAAAGTGAAATTTTCAAGATGGCGACCGATGGCCATTTTATGCGGCCATCTTAGATTTTACCTGATCCTGACCTTTAAATGCAAAAACAACCACAGAAATGGATTCTACATACCTGAAAACCCCTAAAAAGATGTATTGCACATTAATTTAGGGCAAGAGGAGTTGGAGGGGTTCAAAAAGGTGCAATTTGCAAGATGGCGACTGGCGGCCATCTTGGATTTGACCTGATCCCGACCTTTAATTGCAAAAACAATAACAGAAATGGATTCTACGTACCTGAAAACCCCTGAGAAGATGTATTACACATTGATTTAGGGCAAGATGTGTTGAAGGGGTTCAAAAGTCAAATTTCCAAGATGGCGGCCGGCGGCCATATTGGATTTATGCAAATTATAAGAGTTGCCCAAGGGCAACCAAGCTAGACTTACTCTAGGACACCCGTTGAGTACAAATCAACAAAAAAACTTCATAGTACAGAACATTTCTAGGTTCGGCAATTTTCAAATGGACTATAATTAAAAAAAAAACAATTAAAATTTGCAATTTATTTGCTTCGATATATACATTGGAAGGCAATTAATCAATCATTAACAGTTAATAACACTTAAATTGGCCTTTATATTGTATGGCATCAACGTTAAGTTTTACGACTTTGAAGATGTCTTTTCCGACTTAAACATTTTGTATTTATGTAACTTTCGGATACGCATCTGTTCATGTAAAAATGTTATAATCCTCGTTAATTAGATAGTTCGTCGGCCAATTCGCACAGTGACATTTTGGATTTTTTAGAGAAATT
Organism: Ophioderma brevispina; assembly: GCA_023653785.1. Taxonomy (NCBI): domain Eukaryota; kingdom Metazoa; phylum Echinodermata; class Ophiuroidea; order Amphilepidida; family Ophiodermatidae; genus Ophioderma; species Ophioderma brevispina. The sequence continues at coordinate 48,596 of JAMKCH010000518.1, read as the reverse complement.
TTGCTTTGTTCTACTCAACAAATTAAAAACAATCATTCCCGAGAGTGGCTTAATTAGTAAAATATTTATTAAAAATAATAATCAGTTTTTATATAGCGTTTAGTCGCCGTTTTTTTTTTTTTTTTTTTTCTAAAAAGATGTATTACACTTTAATTTAGGGCAAGAGGATTTGGAGAGGTTTAACAAAGTGAAATTGTCAAGATGGCGACCGGCCGCCATTTTGGATTTGACCTGATCCCGACCTTTAATTGCAAAAACAATAACAGAAATGGATTCTACGTACCTGAAAACCCTGAGAAGATGTATTACACATTGATTTAGGGCAAGCGGTGTTGGAGAGGCTCAAAAGTGAAATTTTCAAGATGGCGACCGATGGCCATTTTATGCGGCCATCTTAGATTTTACCTGATCCTGACCTTTAAATGCAAAAACAACCACAGAAATGGATTCTACATACCTGAAAACCCCTAAAAAGATGTATTGCACATTAATTTAGGGCAAGAGGAGTTGGAGGGGTTCAAAAAGGTGCAATTTGCAAGATGGCGACTGGCGGCCATCTTGGATTTGACCTGATCCCGACCTTTAATTGCAAAAACAATAACAGAAATGGATTCTACGTACCTGAAAACCCCTGAGAAGATGTTATTTATTTAAAATAATAATCAGTTTTTATATAGCGTTTAGTCGCCGTAAACACGTTCAAAGCGCTGTTGCCAATTATAATTGGGCCGCCTTCAAGAAATCGTCACAATTAATTCGCTTCATCTAGGTGGCTACTCAAAGGAATGCCTTACAAGCGCACAAGCTACCTATTAGTACTTAGATTGTAATATTCTTCATAGCAGCTCCCTAGTATCCGGTGTCTCTGTGTCTCTGGTCACGGAAGAATCGTGACCAGAGACACAAACACGTTAACCGCAGTGGGGGCTCGAACTCACTATTTTAGCGATCTAATGATCACGAGTCCTGCGCTTTTCCACTGGACCACACGTGCTCTCAATTAACTTATGACATATTTGCAAACTTATTGTCCATATTTGTTGAAAATCTATTCTGCGCATCATATTTTGTGGAAAATTTATTCTGCGCGGGCCCATATATAGCATAGTATATGCATTTTGAAGTTTTCGCCGTTCACAGAGTGACGTACACTGTTGCTCATAAAGTTGGAATATTTTTTTTTCAGACCCAATATTAAAATGTATTTCTATTTGAACGCCTCAGTAATCATATTAGAGTAGCTGAATGATATCAAAACGAGTCCCCACTACCCACGTAACAATGCATTTTGTTGGGTTCTATAAATGTCAGACGTCTGTTGATTGTTCTTTTTCTCTGCTCCAAGCTGTGCAAGGAGCCCGTTTTTTTCAGATTTTGTTGTTACCTTAACAACAAAGGCTGACACAGAGGTTCCCTAGGCTATGCCTCGTCCAACGGCATTGTCAATACGCCGAAGAGTACTTGTACTCCGACGGAAAGGGTACAAACAAGCCAGAGTCGCTGATTTCCTCGGGATATCGCACAGTACGGTCTGTAAAATCCTCAGACATCATGGAGAGGTGGGTCATTTGAGACCACGAAAATGTTCAGGACGACAACGCCTGACAACCAGACGAGATGATCACCGACTGCTTAATATGCCGGAAAATTCCAACGAGCCGTCTTCGTCTTTTGTGGAGAAGACAATATGGAACCAACGTTTTCCTCCAAACTGTAAATCGGAGATTGTAATAACGCGGTTACCGAGCAAGACGAATGACCAAATGTCCACGCCCAACCATTCACAACAGAGTTGATCGACTTCGCTGACTTAGGGAGCACATAAGATTACAGCTCAGACACTATTGGAGAGAGCCGCTACATCCTTGGCCATCAAGATGGAGGACAAAGGGTTCATTGATTACGTGGTGAGAACCTCCAAGATGACTGCATTCAGGAATCGACTCAAGGTGGTGGTGGCTCAGTATGGTATGGGCCGGTATTTATTCAGATGGAAACATGAACATCATCGTGTACCTGGACATTCTGGAAAACCACTGTCTGCCACATGCAAGAAAGGTTTATTTAAACAATTTTCGGCTGCAATACGACAATGTCACGCCGCACAGGGGGGGGGGGGGGGGTTGCGTCGCCGTATGAGACAATTTCTTGAGAAGAGGGGTGAGGGGTTACGCAGAAACCATGGTCTGCTTGCTACCCTGATTTGAACCCTATCGAGCATATCGTCATGAGTCTTCCAAACAGGCCAATCGACCATTTTGGCGAAATTGATTTTTTTTTATGATACTATATCACAAGCTCTTTTCATATACCAAATATTGAGCAAAAATAACATTCCAATTTTTAGATAAAATAGATTTTCACTTTGGGGAATTATACCCAAACGCCAAATAATAGTCTTCAAAACAGACCAATCTGCATTCGTCTGTTTGCTGTATCTGAAAACCACCGCGCGGCTACTTATTAAGTGAGCTATCGATCAATGGGATACTGCGGATACTGCGAGACTCATCTCCTCGCTTGATCAACACGGGGGCCGGGGCTATAGAAGTCTGGTCGAAGTTTATATTAGTACAATGTGTGTAGCTGTATCTGAGACGATTTTGCCACACTCAAAAATATTATAATTTTTCCAGTATTTTACTGACAGCAATTCTGCCGAATAATTACTGTGAAAATTACAGTATACTGTAAAAACTGATTCAATCAAAACACTGAAAAATATATATTTGGCGAGTTATTACAGAGATTGTGAATGTGTAGGGAATAAAAAAAAACACTGACGAACATCCTAACTTAGTAGGCCTATCCACAAATGTTAACCAAAATTTTACGGTGTATATACTGTAAAATTCAGTTAATTTTGGTAACACATATGCATTAAACTGTAAAATATAAAGTGAATTTGAATGGGCTATAAAAGCTGTGGTTTATGGTATTTTGTTGCCATAATTGCTCCCAGTATTTTCCTATAAGATTTACAGTATTTTCCTGTAAATAGCTTATAATTGAGAATCCATAATAGTGTATAACAATGTTGATATAATTCAAAGTTCAAATACGAGTTTAGTCGTAATATGCCTCGAAAATTGGACAAAAAGGTATTTTACTATATTTTTAGTTACGGTCAAGTATTGTCTTTTTCTGATCTTTTTTTACTGTGAAGCGCACGTTATTTCATAAATACAAGATGCATGTTAGTAGTGGTATAAATAAAAATATGCATTTTAGCTGCATGTGTTCTTTAACAGACGTAGATTGTAAGATGTCTTGACTGTCTAAGCGACGATCCGGGCGATGAGCACGGCAAACAGGAGCCTACGTTTATCAGTTTTGAATCGCGCCAGTTGAGTTTTATTTTATTATTAGTTTTATTGTTTTTAGACATAATAGTTAAAGGATCTTTTATTTTCTAATGATGCAACTATACGTTTCATGAGATTAATTTCACAAAATACCCTAATTTCATTTGATAAGTGATAACACAAACATACATGTATTAAGTTACGGTAATGTGCAAAATAGTAACATTTACTCAGTTTAACATGTGTGCAAATTAATTGAGTGTTGAAGTTGTAAATAAAGTAAAAGATTCAAATCAGCTACATTGGTAATTCAAAGTTATAAGAAATTTTTAACCCAAGAAAGGACATAAACAATCACTAATGTTGAGCCTATTTTCACTCAATTTTTCTATAGCTAGTTCAAAAAACCTTGTTGACACCCTTTCAAGTTGTGGGATGATATTTGTCATTTTATTTTAATTTACCACCATTAATTTGAAAGGAAAATAATGTGATATTACATAAATTCAATGTTTTATATATTCCTTTATGGTAAGCATAGTATCGTGGTTATTAGGTATTTGGATTCATATCAGAGGGTCCCAGTTTCGATTCTCAGTCATAGGTATGATATAGGCTTACCTGTTAAAAGTTACTTACATGATTAATTACAGCCAAAGAACCCTCGTATATCCAGAGCCATTTTTTAACAAAAAATACAGAAGGGGGTGTGTGGTTACCACCCCTGTGATTTCCGTTCCTGAACATCCGATTCCTGTAAATTTGGTACCAAAGGATAGCTTAGCTTAGCGTTTCTTATTTTCCATGTACCAAAAGAAGTACCAACACCTATTATGACGTCACTATGAACGTCATATGTTGAGGAAAGTGCGAAAAATACTGAATATAGGTGGAAATTGATATTGCGCAATTTAGCGACCCAAACACCGCATTAGAGCACTAAAAAATGCTCTCCAAATATATAAAAATAGTCATTTCCCATGCATGAAAATGTGTTATCCTAACCTTTTATTGGATCACCTTTATCTGTCCTATACCCCGGTGGATGGTTGTTACTGGATAAAGGAGCGAAAATATGTCATATTGACAATTACATGAAATAATATGGCACAAAAAGGGGGCTAGTAGCCGGGAAAACCTGAAGGGGGTGCGAACCCCTCCCAACTTATATAGGTAGACGAGGGTTAAGATCAATAGTGCAATGTAAAACAAAGAACATCAAAACTCTTTTCGTTTCCTCTTTTCTTCCTATCATTTTCCACATATATTGGAGTTCCAGCAACTAGTGGATTAATAATTCACGAACTGATAAATTTTGGGTTACTAAATAAGCGCAATAAAGTAATGTGGTTTTGAGTACATGTAACAAATATCATTCACATTTTCAGCCATCTCAATTAAATACATGATTAAGGGTAACTTAAAAGATTATCATTGAAATTATTCAATAAATTGAATGCAACCCGATTACGCTTATTGTTAGTAGATAAATGAATATGTCCTTTCAATTCCAATAACGACAGATGTTTAACATAAGAAAATTCTAATTGCTGTTCAATAAATACCCCTTTGATATCAGTAAATTGCAACTTTGAATGAAAATCAAAAACGTCAGAAGTATTGTCGGCAAAAACAAAAAAGCCATCTTAACCCCAAAATGGTTAGTTTTTTTACTCATGGAAGTTTTCAACGACAGAAAGATACGAGCAACTATCTAAAAAAAAAAAAAAAAAAAATAAAAAAAAAAAAAAAAACAAAAAATGAGTGCTATGACTCCAAAGGTTAAACATTTAGTCAATGGATCTGTTTTGATGACAAATATTAAATATAATCCATGGGAATATCAATTCATTTCAAATTTTCTGTATTCACTCCAAAAGTCGTTTATTTTACGAGTTTTAGATAAGTTCACATTGGAAACTAATTGCCTATATACTCTTCCTATGGTTTCGTTAATTGAAAGTAGTAAAGCCTACATGAATCTTGTATTTATTTATTTATACTGTATATTTGTTAACTGTATATTTACTAGCTGGATGTCATATATACATTGATGTATTAAATATTTGATTAAATCGATTCTATACAAAAACAAATTGTAGAACCTAATCATTCCTCTTTCCTCTTCACTGGACATTATTTTTGCCTGTAAGAGACAATGGCACCTTGAAAACCGTACAAAAGCATAGTCATTACTAGCGCCCTCGCAGGCAAAAAGTATGTTCAACATGTTGGATACCCCGTTTGATGCGATCGATCGACTCTTTGAGTACAAACAAACAGCTCAATGTGCATTCGTCTCCTAATAGGAACAGAGGACGTTTTTTAGTTTTGCAAAAGACCAATCACTTTGTAATTAAAATTTGACAAGAAACACAAAGGATACTTGAATGGAAAGCGTGCTCAAAATGAAGAAGATTTCAATGTCCACAATGTCCACATAAAATCATTTTTCCTAAAAGTTTCAAATTTAGAATGCAAGTCGTTATTTTACAAAACTTCAATCGCCGATATCTCGAAATGTGAGACTTTTGGTCGATTGCCTGTTGGAAAGATTCGTGACAGTATATGCCGAGCAATCAATTACAGGGACAATCTTCCTCAAAGACTACAGGAGGTTGCTCAGCCTCTGACCGATCAGCGGGAACCTCTGCCCATTGACATCAAAAAATGTTAGGGGGAATTGGCAAGACTGCATGCTGGGACGATATCTCATTCATCATTGGTTGGGGAGATGGGGGAAGTGCAGTTTTCCGAAAACAGTGCTCCAACAATTACTTTAAAGATTGTCTGAATGAAATTCTATTTTTTTCCTAATTATAAACATTTGTTATTCAAACAATTAGTAATTGTTCAAACTACAAGAATTTGGAGGAGCGTGACATGTATCAAATCCGGGTATCAAATAGTCTTTAAATTAATTTGTTGATAAAGGCCTAAACTGTTATATCAGAGTGTTGAACAAAGCAAGGTCTAAAATTAAAATGTTATGTCAGATTATTCAACAAAACAAGACCTAAAACGCTGGGTAAACTTAATAATAATGTATTTAGATATATTTTAAAATATTTAAATTTTCTACCAAGCTTTATTAACACTTAAGTTACCAAGGAGTTTCACTCCCGTAAGTGCCCAAGGGAAAACACTTTCCGAGGGATTTTTTTCACGAAATTTAAACCACATGTGAAGACAACCCCAAATCAAAATAAATATGATTTTTTATTTGGGCTGCAAATTAGGAGCAAAACAGTTTTCAAAACACGCGAAAATTGGGCAAAAAGACGGAAAATTCAAATGAGCCTTGCGCGTATATCAAACTTAATTATGTAGGAATTTGGGGAGTATACTGCACTTTGCTACATTAGTGGAACCAATGTTTTTTTAATCCTTATGTTGTATAAAACAAATTTTAATTGGTGCCATGGCACCAATGGCAGCCATCTTGAATTTCAAAATGACGGCCATTTTGTCACATATTTTAGCATGTTTCTGCACATAACAGACATAAAGAGACACATTTTTTTCAGCAGTTACTTCAATATATTGCATACATTGTCCAATGGATGAATATTGTGCATATTTTTCCTAACATCCCTATGGCAGCCATCTTGCATTTCAAAATGGTGGCTATTTCATCACATATTTCAACGTTTCTGCACATAACAGACATAAAGAGATACATTTTTCAGCAATTATTTCAATCTATTACATACATTGTCCAATGGATAATGAGAGTGCATATTTTTCCTAACATCCCTATGGCAGCCATTTTGAATTTCAAAATGACGGCCATTTTGTCACATATTTTAGCATATTTCTGCACATAACAGACATACAGCGACACATCTTTCGGCACTTACTTGAATTTATTGCATGCATTGGCCAAAGGATAAATATTGTACATATTGTTATGCGGCAATTTTGAATTTAAAAATGCCGGCCATTTTGAATCACATATTCAGCATGTCTCTGCACATAGCAGACATAAAGGCCGCTATTCACAAAAGCGGGTTAACTTTAACCCAGTGTTAATTTTAACCCTAGGTTAAATATCCCATAGAGAATAACATGAATTCAACCCATGATCGTTGGTTTAAGCCCTGTTTAACCCTGGAATAAAGTTAACCCGCTTTTGTGAATACCGGCCAATGTTATTATACTTTCTTAGCAATGTGTTGCCTTTATAGGATGCATTGTCCAACAGAAAATATTACCAGCTGTAAAATCACTTTAAAAATTATATTAAAAAATGGCTTTTAAATAAAAATGACGATTAAAACAAATATGGCGCCCATTTTCACAAAATGTGATTAATATATAAAATACATAAGGATATACTTTTCAAAATATTGTCCTTATTTATTGCAAAACTCTTGAAGTAGAATACATCAGAGGTTATAAAAGGCATTTCAGAATGGTACATATAATCAAAATGGCTATAAAGAACTAAAAATGCAGCCATTTTGGTTAAATTTGGTGTCTTTATGCAAGCATTTGTTATGCATTTTGACTAAGTCTTAACATAATAAATCATCCTGCAATCATATCATTGTTACCCCATGTATGATGTAAACCCTGATTCTGATTTAGTGGTAATTATTTGTGCATATAATATGTGCATGATATATTTTTTTAAGCCCGCCAAGATTATCAACCCCCTCGTGGTGAGCCCCGGAAACCGGTTTTGATCGAATAATTATCAACCTGAGGCTACGCTAACATCCCTGTTTGTTTGTTTTTTAACTCACTGTCTTTTTAACTCACTGTTGTCTTCTAACTCACTGTATTTTTATGATGCCCCGTCAGAGGATGTCAAGTCAGATGGCATCTGTGCTTCAACTGAATGTGGAAGGACTCACTAGGGTAAAGTAAAGATCAACATCATTGAACATCTTACAAAAACTCACAAATTCACTGCGATTCTCCTCAAAGACCACGCAACTGCAGTGGCGTAAATTCTTTTGACTTGGGGGGGATGGGGTGGTGAATATTTAGAATGAAACGGTGTTTTGCTGAAAAGATCCATTACTACAAACAATTTGGTCATTTAGAAGCTGAAAAAAGGTGCGATCGTTAAATGTACCTGTAATTAGAACACAATGCGCGCGAATCGCGCAAAAAATGACAATGTTTAAACTATTTATGGTAAATATGGAGGTTAGGTTTGGTCAAAAACACATGAACAGGCAACACCACATTGGGGGAGGGGTGATCGTATTGACCATCCCCCTCCTCAAAATATTGGGGGGATATATCCCCCCATCCCCCCGGGATTTACGCCTATGCGCAACTGACAGTTCGATCCTGACAATTTGCGGCTATACTCTAGCAGCTGCACACACCGAGAGCGCTACCCATGGGATTGCCACCTTTGTTAGAAACACAGCTCAATGGAAACACATTGCAACCTATCCTGCAGATTCCACCCTGGAATGGGCAATGACCCAAATTGTAGATGTCCACGCCATCAATGTCTACAAGCCACCTAACTCCCGACTTGAAGCAAATTCTCTACCTACTTATGGTGCACCTTGCATCTACGCTGGTGACTTCAGCAGTCATAGCATTACCTGGGGCTACAAGAATACAAACCCTGATGGATTCACCCTAGAGGACTGGGCTTCCAAATCTGGCGACCAACTTTTGTACGACCCCAAGCAACCAGAAAGTTTCTACTCTGGAAGGTGGAACACAACCTAAAATCATGACCTTGTAAATATGGATGCCATTTCTGTTCACCGTACTGTTCTCGATCGTTTTCCGAAGTCTCAACATAGACCATCACTGATCGCTCAGGACAGCCTTGCCAACCTGGTGGATTCAAAAGTGCCCAACCTTCCGACACCTACTTCCTCCAACCTGGACAATTCTTACATAGCACTATGTAGTAAATTATTTATTAAGATTAAGAAGTCACTAAAATCATCTTTTTGGTTGTTTAAGGTACCAAAATGTGTCAAAATATGTAAAAAATAGGCCGCCATTTTGAAATCCAAGGAACATTCAGAAAAAGTGGCACCAATAAAAATTTTGTTATTTAGGAAGTAAAAATGACAAAAAAGCAAGGTTTAAACTAATGTAGCAAAAATGCACCCTAGCCATGTACTACAGCGCGAAAACAAATTTTGAGGGTCCATAGGATGTGTGTGTTCTCTGCAGAGTTACCCAATCTTTCATCCCGACACTTGGTACTATGGCCCATGATTCGAAGCGCAAAGTGCAACTTTGGTTAATTTGCACGGCTCCCTTCGGTCCATATTAGCCCATTGAACTTCTGAGTCATCAACAAAATTATATACATTTTCAACTCCAATTACCATGATTACCCAAATCTTGCCATAATTTACCTTAATTTCAATCTTCGTCTTACTTTGCTCCCTTGCGCTAAAATGCCACAACGCTCGCGGAAAAAAAAAAAAAAGCTTGTAGGTAATCATTTAAAAACTGTGAAGGTAGCACCTTCACCGGGGTTAGGGTTATGCCGTCAAAGTCGTAGGGTAAGGCGGGGGGGAGGGGGTGGGGACGGGGGGGGTGTTGCGGAGAGGTGGGGTGTTGTAGTAGCATTTATTTGCATGTTTGCTGGACCTATAAACCATTTTTTTTATGTTAAAATGTATATGCCAACATTTAGAGCTGAAAACCGCATGAAAATCCGATATTCCTAACTTTTTAGCGAAAAATTGGATTTTCGCCTATTTTCTGTTGAAAATTGACCATTTTGGCGACTCGCGGACGTGATGACGTAATGTGACGCCACCATAATAGGTATATTGGTGTTTATTTTGGTATCAATGGAACGAAGAGGACCAGATCTTTCCACTGGTATCAAACGCATAAGCATCCTGTTAAAATGGAATTCTTTGAGGGGGAACCCCCCCCGTTAAAAGCTTGGTAAGACGAGGTGAATATCAACAAATGTGTCTTTTACATGAACATCTGGACCCGTACTCATTGATATTAAAACCATAAAGGTCACAGACCGGCCAAACAAGGTGCATGCCATGAGATCAACCCTGGCGTGGTTTTCTTGTGTATCACGCCAGTAATATAACACCAGTGCGTTTAACCCTAAGCACGCACTATAACATAATTATGGGCTTAATAGTATCAGGTTTGGGCTAATGTATATAAAAGCTTTATAACCATGCAAAAATATCCGTTTTGTAAAATCAAAAGAGGGCGCACTATTTTTCAAATGTCCAGTGTCTCTTTAATCCCAAAGACTTGTGAGAGTCATATGACACGACGCATATGCCCCTAATACCCAAAAATATATATAAAACTACGTGTTTACAAAAAACAATCCGTGTTTAAAGAGCTTCCCCTAAGGATTGGGCTTGAAAGATGCAGAGAGAGAGAGAGAGGGGGGGGGGTGGAGAGGGAGAGGGAGGGGGGGGGGGGGAAAGCCCAAACTATCCAGACAGTTATTTATTAAAAGCATCTTTACTCACTCTTAAGTGAGTGATCTGAAATAGGAAACAATATAAAGGTTCTATTAGTGATTTGATAAATTTAAAAAAAAAACAATATCAGATTTTTGCATATCTGGAATAAGTATATCTATCCTTACATACTGTACAAGCGAATGAAGCCTAATAAGTACAAAATCGGATATTTTATTTCATTATTGTCTACAACACCTAATTGAATGGAGAGTTCATACCTTTGAAAACCGCTGGTTTTTACTTTTATGTAATGATTTCTTGAACTCACTTTTTTAGAATTGTTTGAACAATTGTTTGACTAATGAATGGATGGAATTTAAATTTTAATGTGTGTGTATATGTGTGTGTGAGGGGTGGTGGTGGGTGCGCGCGTGTGGTGTAATGGTGATTATTCATTTTGACATTTGCTAAGAGTAACACAGAAATGTCTTATTGGGAAAAATGGTGTTAAAAATGACTGCTTATTTTGTTTCACCATGGGAAGCATTTCTAGCAAGAGCGTCAATATTTTCCACCCCCGCAGGAACGTCCACTTGAACCAGCCAAATATAAACCCCAGCAAATCGTACGCATTATAGTGGATAAGTCGGTTTTACCTTGCCTTTACCTTGCCTAAAGGGTGATGTTACGTTAGAATTGTTGCTCAGGATGGTATTACATGAGACACCTAAAACATTAATAAAGTTGAGTGCACAGTTTTCCACCTGGAATAATTAAATTTATGTTGCATACCATTCAAAAATTTACCAACTTCACGCCTAATTTGAATATAAAGTGGATTGAATATACGATTCTATGAATGGTAAGTAATCATTTGGGCTTTACGATTAAAGATGTACTCTTGAGTATAGCACTGGCATTCTAGCTTTACGAAAAAGGAGATATGACCAAAAATTGTAACTAATTTCAGTTGATTAAAGGGTTACTTGCAATGTTAATATTACAGTATCGAACAGGCTAATCTGTTGTTATTTTTTGTCCGTTTAAGGGGGATTTCTTTCAGAGTAAGAATCATCTGCATGTAAAATTATGCCTGCACATATAACCTAGGTGACACATTTTATGTAATACAGACCATCTTCTTTTTACGTGAGTTGAAAGACGAGGCCGTGTATTAAAAAAGTTTAACTTAAAATATAAGACCACAAAACAAAGATACCAATAAAACAAACAGAATAACGACAAATTGCGAATAGTAACGTCATATCGTCACCATCTGACATTTCAGCCATTTTGAAGTATTGGCCTTTAATCCTAATCTAACCAGGCAATTATTTATAACTCGAATAACCACCAGGAAAGTTGTAGCAACTTCCCCCTATGATTTTCCATACCAAACCACCCCCTCGAGAATTCGTTATAAAGCACCCGATGCTTATGATTTTGACACCCGTGGATAGAGTCCTTCTCTTTCCATTTATACCAAAATAAGTACCAACATACCTAGTATGGCGTCACAATGACGTCATCAATTCCGCGAGTCGGCAAAGTTGGCATTTTCCACAGAAAATAGGCAAAAATCCAATTTTGCACTAATAAAGTAGGAACATCAGATTTTCATGCAGGTTTCAGCTCTAAATGATGGCAATGGACTAGTTTTTACATAAACATGGTGTTTTAGAGCCATATCGTGCATAATATTTTCAAAAATCCACCATAAAATATCCTTGGGTGGCAACCCCTCTCCCATCCTTCGACTTTGACGTCATATTCTAACACCGGTGAAGGTGCTACCTTCAATTCTGTTCGCTAAAATGGCCAGAAATGATGAGATAATGATTACCTAGAAGCTTTTTACGAAAGCTTTTGGAATTTTAGCGCACCGGAGCAAAGTTGACTTAGGGGGAGGATGGCCAGTGGTAAGATGAGGATTAAAGTGAAGTTTTAGCTCAATAACATATTTTTCATTACTGATAGAGAAATTTTAAGGAATACCAACTTACAGAGTAAAGTATAGAAACCTTCCCCATCACCACAAACATTTTGTGGGCTTACGCTTCCCCGAGTTGAGGTGTTTGGTCTGATTTTTTCCCAATAAAATAAGCGAAAAATGATGTAAAAATCATTTTGCGACACAATCGTGCATTTTTTTGCACCGGCAGAAAATCTCGAGAGGTGTTGCAACAATCCCCTTTAGACGTGGGTCAAAAGTCCTGAAATAATAATTAAAAAAATAAAAAATGGAAGAAAAAATAAACCAACAGAAACACAATAAACAGAACAAATATCAAACAAAACCAAATGCAAAAAAAAAAAGCAAAAGGCAAGAAACCAAAGCCCCCCAAAAGAAAAAAAAAAAACAAGAACAACAAAACAAAGCAAAGGAAATTCTTCTATCTTTTTAATTAAAATGTGCAAACACTGGAATTCTTACAATACCAGTATCTAAAAAAGATAGTAAAAATCACAGTTAGAACCCTGTTATACTATTCTGGCTGACAGAGTCAGAGTTGCCTTCCTTGTATTTTTCCCGTTTCTTTCTTTAACTGATGGTTTAATTCAGTTTTTGTTTAATTTTATCCCTTTCAATGGGTTATATTTGAGGTGCATTTGCTGTGTGGAAAAACAAATCTAGCATTTGCGCTAAGCAAATTTATTAGCTATCTGATCGCGAGTTGCATATCACGTTTTCATTTTAAAGTGAATGGCAGCAAAAAGATGTAAATATTAACCGATCCATATAAAATATGCATACCTCCGTTAGCGCGATCGTTAGGTAATGCTTGACAATTTTCACACTTTATGTTATTGCAAAATAACAAATCTCCATGCATGCAGTGTATTTCGAAGACCTTATTGCCCAGCGAGGCTACTTAATTCTCATGACTATTTTATAGATGAAGGATTTGTTTTTTAGGCCGATCAGACAAATGTCGATTTGCAGCACGCGTATACTGCTTTTTGGTAAATAGCTCTTGAAAGAGACCTTAAATTTGGTTTTAATTTTGCGTTTTTTATGTGTTATGATCTAAATATATATCCAAAGTCATAGATCTCTGTGTGAAATTTGCCATTTTTTTTTATTCTGCTCTCAATTTTTTGCGGATAAAACACAGATAAGACAGAATGTGAAACATGTTCCGTGTGGTGAGAAAGGTCGAACTGTAGATACGACGAAGATGAGACAGTATGTGAAACTCAGTATGTGAAACATGTTCCGTGTGGAAAGAAAGCTCGAACTGTAGATACGACGAAGATAAGACAGTTTATAAAATTCATTTCATGTACAGGAGAGCTCAGGAGATGCTCGCACTGTTGACACGACGCAGATAGGACAGTATGTGCCCGGAGTATGTGAAACACGTTCCATGTTCAACGCGAGGAAACATGTTCCGTGTGATGAGGATCCCCGAACTGTAGATACGACAAAGATAAGACAGTGTGTAAAACTCAGTATATGAAACATGTTCCATGTGATGAGAAAGCTCTAACTGTAGATACGACGAAGATAAGACAGTATGTGAAATTCGTTGCATGTGCAGGTGAGCTCATGAGAATGCTAGCACTCGCACTGTAGATACGACGCAGATAACTTAAGAAAGTATGTTGAATTCCGTATGCCGACTTAGCCTAATCTTAGTCAAATAGATGTGAAATGCGAAATTTTACATAATCATAATAAGACGCATAGGCCTATTTAATATATCGGTAATTAGAGCACACCACCTTTGTATTTGAAGTAATCAGCAATATACATCCACAGACCAAATATTTTTTATCGCTTAGTAATCGAAGACATATCTAATATTATGCCCAATCATCGGGATTGAATTATGGTTGATGCAATTTCTTATTAACTTAAAGGTTTGGATAAAGTGTTTAGTGCAACAAAGAAATCCAATGCATTACACTAAAGGCAGACTCAGAGATTGTGAAATATATTTTAATCAATTCGTCAACTAAACCTAAAGATATCCATTTAAACTGCTCGATTCTAAAACTTTGAGATTATTCCGAATGTTTCGTGTTGCTGTAGTAAACATGTGCAGTATAACGGTACCATATGATACTGTGTATAATAAAATTCCGAATCCAGAATTAGAATTTCATTAAAAGGTTTGATTTCTATTATGATAGACATCTATTTCGCGTACTGATTAATATGTGAACAAGCATTATGTATGTGCAAAAAGACACAAAATGTAGAATCCAACACTCCATCCTTCTAATGTGTTCTTTATTGGGTGCTACATTTGTTTCATCCCTAAGGTCACGGTTAATTCAGTGTATGTTTGCGAGTAAACAAGGACAAGAATTTATGGGGACTACCATACCACCTCTCTTAGATAGGATTTCTTTTACTCAGATATCACTCTACACTATGCCACTACCTTCTGGAATTACTCCCTGATAACTTGTTAAATGCGTTGTACCCCCCCACCCCCCCACACACACACACATTTCATTGTATCATGCGAGTCAGCACTTCAAGGGATCGGTACCTTCATGACATATTTCAAGAGATCATTATACTCTTGAAATCCTCACCAAAACGAACCAATTCAATGAAATCCCAATAATTTAAATAATGTTGCCGCTCAGCAGAGCTAAAAATGTCCTTATAAATTCTTGTAAGCGTTCACTAAATGGAGGATTCTATAGTTTAGGCCTAGGTCAAGAAATGCATTTGGATATTTTTATAACATTTGATCAAAGTAGAATCGCTAAAGTTTGGTTTTATTCCAGTATCGTACTTGTCGTATCGGTACTTCTGCCCCCCCCCCATTCATCACTTTGGGATTACCAGGTACCCTACATATATCCCGATGGGTGTTTGTTTTTTCCATGAACGGGGGCAATGATGAGGACAGCATAAGTTTGAGCAGTTGAATAGGACAAACTTAAATTCTCAAGTTGGAACAAAATAAAGAGATATCATCCATTCCATATTCTTGTCCGTTTTTCATTTTTCATCGTTGGGTATTGTCTTTTGGGTGCCTTTTTGTGCTGCCCTTTTATCTTTGTTTGGTGTTATCGCCTTTAATCCATGGAAACACAATTGCACACTTTAGGAGATTATAGCTTGGTCACCAAATCCACACCAAGCCCTTGATCAAAGGTCATATCTTAGTGTTCTACACTGTAGATTGATTCATTTCAATAATAATAACTATTCAAAGGATGAAATACACAAAAAACACACATTATAATAGTACACTTTTTTCCCATTGCACAGCTGTTGAACGGTTGCATTTATTATGCAAACCAGAATTAAACAAAAAATATGAGGCGACACACTTTTGAAAAGATTTTGAGTATTTAGTCCACTAATCTCATCCAGTGGCAAAATTTTGTTGAAAATTTCATTGCGGGGCAAATATGATTGTTATAAAAAAAAAACTAGATTTCCACGTTTTTCTATGGTGAATGGTATAAAAGGCACTATAACAGTAATTGGGGGCATTGTAGGCCTTATATGGACAGATTCCCGCAATGGGATTTGTCTGATGTTTGGCGGGATAATAGCCCTTGCATTGTCCTACCTACATTTTTGTCGTAACTTGGTCATTGTCACCTCTTTGTCCTATCTTTGTTGATTATAGTTTGTCCCAGCCGACCCGAACGTTACCCCGAACGAACAATGCTCTTTTTTGAAAACCACTTTGCCGCTCGATTTTTTTAAGACCTTTTTTAACAAAACGGACCTACGGTTATGACCGCGGCGTTACCACGTAATCGGCCTGTGTGCGAAGAAAAGCCTATTTCCCATTGAAAATACACGGAACAGGCCGAAATCCAGTTTTTTGATAAAAGGTTTACAGTTACACTATGTTGTATCTTATTTTATTTGATTTATTTGTAGTAAGCATATGTTGTGACGTACTTTGACACACCATTTTTATGGCCAAAAAACTCCAATGTTGCTTGAAAAAATGGCGGAAAAAGAAAAAAAACCATGACTTTGCGATTTTCACAATTTTGCATGACGTATGTTTGACAAGGTATGTTTGTACAGTTTGGTATCAAAGGACTCAGGAGGGTCATATAAGCTATCCATTGTTTTTTTTTACCACACATATGATAGTCCATCAATCCATTTCCGAGATACCGCCCCCACCGGGCGTGGATGAGGTCCAACAAGCCCGCTCTATTAGGGTTTTAAATAATGAGACAGCATTATTGGAGTAGTTGGCCGAGGCAAACATTAACTTCACAAGGACAAATAAACGTAAAAGTGATGCCAAACTTAGAGTTGAACTATCGTTCGTTAACAAAGAAATTTAATACAAACTGACCAAATTTCACCCTTTTCTCACTCCCGGCTTTTTCTTTAACCATCGTGGCGGCTTGTTATAGATCACGTGCAGAGATACCTCCCAGCGATACTAAATCCGTTCTAGTTTCCGCTAGTGCCACATGTGCCATCAAGGCGAAATAATAATGCAAAAGGTCTTTAAATCCACTCATTCATTGGATAAATGGTGTTTCTATCCTTATGAAGATATAAAACAACAAATGTTTAATCATTAGATTGCAGTTTAGCATTAAGGCACGATGGATCTCTTCTTTTATCGTGTCCAAACATTGGTTCTCAAATATGATCAGCCCGAAGATGGGGACAACGTCTGCCTGCGTTACTGAATTCCGCAAGGTCATTGGTTGGCATTGTTGCTCCAGCATGTGGGCACAGACCAAGAGGTGTCCATTGTCTGTGGTGCTGTTCCACAACCACCAGGTAGTATCCTGGTCTTGCTTCCAGATAGCCCACTTCTGCAAGGATTAAACCTTAGATCGGCCATGTAATTCTGGTTCTCAATCTATTGAGGCATCGCAATCAACCAGAGGATAGTCAGCTCCAGTGGGAGATGCTCACCAGGTTCAATACCGATAGATGTTACTTGGTTGATGGCCAGCTTTCTTCCAAAACGCGACTCTCTTTTTACATCCTTAGAGGACTTGCTCAAGAAACTCTGTATGGATTTAAGGCGGTTTAGTAGGTCTCTGTCCGGACATTGGTGCTTCACATTGGATACTTGGCAGCTACGCTCTTTGCAGCTCGCTACGCTACGACGGACGTCTGGTGGAGAAAGTCTGCTAGGATGTAACAAGTTTCTGTTGTTGTTGGACGGAGGCATCTGTGATAAGGCCGGCAGGATGCATTTAACGATGGATCAAGCTTATTGGCATGGGTTTGCTTTTCCCAACAGGGCAGGCATACTATGCACATGAGGAGCACAGTGCCGTCGATCTTAGGGTAAGTGGGCGAGCACCCCCTCTGGTGCCAGTGAGTTTGTTCAAGATGTTATTGCGTGAACAACTTTACTCTTCGTATTCTCTATGTGGGTCTTATACGAGAGAGTGCTGTCCAAGGTTACTCCTAGGTAGACAGGTGATACCAGTGCTCCAGGGGAGTTCCTGACCAGGTAACTTTAAGCTGGACGTTTGGTTTCACGAGTTTTGCCGTAGCTGGAAAGCACACAACCTGTGTCTTAGATGGATTTGCACGTAGGTGGTTTTTCCTCATAATAACGGAGTGAGTTAATCCAAAGCTTGGAGAGTCTTCTTCAAAACTGTGAAAGTCGGCATCTTGTGCGACTAATTCCACGATCGTCTGCATAAATAACACAAAGGTTCCTTGGCACTCCTAGGTTGTCGTTGGTATATATGTGAACAGGAGGAGGGCAATCACACTCACTTGTGGTAGGACCATTACTGAGCCACCCATCGGCTCTTCTTCGCTAATAGCTGAACAAAGAAACATCTGTTAGTCAGCATCCACGGATAAGCTCAGTCAAGCGGATGGTCCTTGGTAATTTCCAGGGGATTTATGGAGTAGGATCTGTGATTAACAGTGTCGATGTGCTGAGAGGTCGACGAAACACAGCTCCGTTACCCAGAACCCTTCTCGAAAACCTTCCTTCAATGTGTTGAGTAGGTTGAGGTACTTGGCTTGTTGTTGATTTGCCTGGCCGGAAACATGGGAAAATGCTTTTTCTCTTGGTTTGCCACGGTGTTGTCTATTACAGGTTGCGCATACGATTGACAGGAGGAGGCGTTCAAAGAGCTTGTTGTAGGTATGGCTAAGGAGAGTGATAGTGATATAGGTCTGTAGCTCATGGGGTTGGATGGATTCTTTCCCGTGATTTAGGAGTGCATAACATGTGCCTTCCTCCATATTTGGGATACGTGGGAATAAGGCAGCAATTGTAGCGCCAGGAAGAAGCCATTCCGTTTGGATACTGGGCCAAGATTTTTTAGTTGTCAGTGAGATGTTGTCAAGCCTACTGCTTTTCCTGGTTGAAGTTTAGCAAGACCGGATTCCAATAGTCCATTGAAGGGGGAGTAAACCAGGGGTCACCATATACCTCTTATGGTCTAGTTGATAGTCTTGGGTTTCTTGCTGACTTGCCAGTTAAATGCAGTTGGTGGGCAACTTGGTCTGGGTGTTGTAACATGTGGCTGCTGTGGAGGTTCTGTTGGATCCCCTAGAAGCTTTTCGGATGGTGTTATAGACCATGCATTTCTTGGTTATGGGTATATCGGTGGATTCAATTAAAGTGGCCAGGTTTTGATCTTTTCCTGGGAGATCCTCTCCGAGACTCATCACCATTAGCAGTTGTTTCAGCCGGAAAAAGGCTCAGCTTCAAACATGGTGGATTTACTCTTGATATTCTGTAGCACATTCCTTGGAAAGCCTGGGTATATATCAGTTCATACGCCTCGGGGTATGAATCTCCGTGCAGTCTTGTTTTCACTAGTTGGGCCAATTTGTCATAGTTATGGGGTTTTTGGAGCAATCCTCTTAACGTTCGGATCCAGGGTCATCAGTGAATGAATCCTTGCCAGTATGTTTCTTTGTAGTAATAGCGGAGCTTAAAAGGGCACAATTGTTTGGTCTTACTGCAGCGTTGATTTGAATACCGATTGGTCGATGTTGAGTTTGTGGAACAGGATCCAGCACAATCTTGCTACAAAGGTTCGAGATGTTTTTGCTAGCAATAGCTAGATCAGCGGGGCGCTATGAAATGAAGTCGGCAGCTTCTTCGGGAGTCTGAAGAGGGACGTAGATGTTGTTTGCTGTTATCCATTCTTCGAAGCTTGTCCGTCTTTGTTAGTTGCATTGTAGACCCCATTGGGTACTATGGATGTTGAAGTCGCCAATGAGAAGTGAGGTTTGGTGGAATTCCCATGGTTGATCTGAGGGTGCTCGAAGTCTAATGATGGAGGTTTGTAGACAGAGTGTAAACTATGATAGAACTAAGCTCAATGGTGAGGACTTCGTGTTGTTATCATCAGACATTGAGGTTGCTTCTTCTTCGGTACCTGTTCTCACAAAATAGCACTTCAGTATTGTCGATGTGTCTCTCGGTGGCAAGGATCATTCCCGGTATGGTTGGTCGGTGGTTATTGATCCTCTGTGGGTTGGTTTCTGCAGAAATAGGACATCGCAATGGGAGGATTGTACACAAATCCCAGCAAGTGATGGTACTTTTTGCACTGGAAAAACCCTCCTCATTCAATGACACTATAGTCAAGTCAGACCTTAGAAAAGGCCTGAGCTGAGGTTGTAGGTATGATATGGGTATACTTAAGAAATGATGTTAATGGAAAACAGTGTTGGGAGTTGCAGCGTAGTTCGCTGCTTCGCTTCACAGTTTTAACTTGCTTCGATAGCAGCTCTTAACCGGGGCGAACACAAGACGGTTTCTCTACTTCTCCCCCTCGAATGGATAAATCATATGTACCTTTGCACTATCTATATAGTCTTGCTAAAAAAGCCTTGTTGAATAAAATGAATTTAACCCCAAATGCATAAAATTAAGGTAATATTAATAAATTATAATTTGTAAGATATACTAATGTGTGTGGAACAAATGCTGGTTTGATTTATTTTTAAAATTGACAACACTGACACAAAATTAAGATCAAAATGTTTTATAATTATACTGTCTCAATCAGTTTCCATGTAGCCACAAAGTCTGTGGTTTGAGCTACCAGGATTTTAAAGTTTTAAAAACACGTTTTAAGCCAAAGCTAAAGCTGAAACCATTTGGGTAGCCAAAAAAGCTCTGACACATCCAACGTAGTGGATTTATTGCTAATTGCCATTAGTCGAATTCTCAAATGTGAAGTCAGATATTTCACACCCATTGTACACAAAGCTCGTTATGGTTATAGCGGAATAACCAATAGTCTTAGAAGGGGTATTTTTCACCTTTGCTAGGCTGCCCGTTTGTTGGAACGAAGAACATTACTATAAATTAAGGAGGGTGACCTGATCAAGGTTCGATTTTTATGTTTTCTCACTCACATGGAATAGTTCACCAATAAATACACAATGTAACCACGGGGGGTGTGTACTTAGTTAGTCAAACACATTTATGAACGTTTCGTTGTTTCAACATTGAAATTAAACTTAGCCTCCCCTTTTTTGGAAAAAAAATATGATTTTTTTTGGTGGTGTGTGTACACAAAGGGGGGGTAGGTTGTCGTTAGACACTCCCATCAAAAAGTTACTTTGGATTTCTCCGCACTTATTTCTGGCTTTTGTGATTACCTTATCAAAATGAAAAGCAAACGAGGTAATTGTTTAGATTTAACGTTAATGGTTTTTGGATCATACGTATTACACGTATGGCTGATTGAAATGACACAAACCATAATACATCACCACATACACTAAGCACTCGCTCGCGTGCTCACACAATACCCTAAAAACACACCACGCACACACACAAAATAAAACAAACACACACACAAAAACAAACAAAACAAAACATCAAACAACCAAAACATTCACACCATCATCTTTGCTTAAAAAAACATGTGTTTTAGATAATTAAGCATGCCTGCTGCACTGTTTTTAAATGTGCTAGTATATAATACATCATGCTAATAATTAATCAGATTACTTTAATCTATGGAACACAATTACACAGTTACATTCTTAGTTTGGCACACACATTCCACACAGGCCATTGTAACTTGAAAATGAAAAGTTTATTCTTAATATTCTACATTGTATATCATTTCATTTCAATTAATACATGATATTTCAAAGTAATAAATATACAAAACGCACTAGAATAGTACACTATTCCATTGCGGTAGTTTATTTACAATTATGCGAGGCATGTGCGTGTATATAGAGGTTTTATTATGGTGTTTCTTTAATCAATGATTCACATCATGCAAAACCCACGTTAAGGCAATGTATGACAATTGTGTTCTATGGATAGGTTGCCGAAATAGTTCTCATTCCAATACGGTCATCAAAATGGCTCATTTATTTTTACCGCAAGATGATGCTGTACAAATTCTACGTTAGGTACGGTATTGCATATCATGCGAGTCAGTACCTCAAGATATCGGTACCTTATGGCAGTTTTCAAGAGAGTATTATACTCTTGAAATCCTCACCCAAACGAACACTAAACTACATAAATACTTTTCGCGTGAGGACAAGAGTCACTGTTGTATTACGTTTGGGTAGTTTGAACATAGTTAACCGAGATGTTTGTGATTTTAATTCATGAAGCCCCATAATGATTAAATAATTTTGCCGCTCACAGAGCTCATACATTATCCTTCTAAGTCTTTGTACTTTTGTGGATTTAGAGTTTAGTGTTAGGGTCAAGAAATGCATTTGGATATTTTTAATAACATTTGATGAAAGTAGAGTCGCTAAAGTATTGGTTTCATTCCAGTATTTGTACTTCACCCCCCCCCCATTCATCAATTTGGGATGGGATCACCGGGGTGTACGCTTACCTATATCCCGATGTTTTTTTTTTTTTCATGAAAGGGAGCATAACATGGCAATGTATTCAATCATTTGGCACTCATAAAAAAAAAAGATGTAGTAGGGGTACAAAAAATAGAAGGTGGTGGTAACCCCCCCCCCCCCCCATTCAGTAAACGAGGGTAAAAAAATGAGCACAGAATAAGTTTGAGCAGTTAGGAAGAGAAAACCTAAACTTCACATGGACAGAATATAGTAAAAAGATGCTGCCAAACTGCAGCAGTTGAACTTATTCGTTCGTTAACCAACGAATGTAATACAAAACTGAACTTTCACCCTTTTTTCTCACCCCGGCTTTTTCTTTAACCATCGTGGCTATGTTAGATCACGTAGCAGAGATACCTCCATCAATACAATCCAGTCTAGTTTCCCGCCAGTGCAACATGTGCCCTCAAGTGAACATCATTCAAGCGTCTTTAAATCTACACATTCATAGGATAACTGGTAGTTTCTATTCTGTGAAAATATAAAAACAACACATCTTTTAATCATTAGATTGCATTTAGCCATTCAGGAATGAATGGATAATTCATGTGTACCTTTTCACTAGCTACATCGTTATTGCTAAAGCCTACGTGATTATTATAAGAATATTTTAAGCCCAAATGCATCAATAATTAAGATACAATCTTTAAAAAAATGACTAATTTGTCAGATATACTATTGTGTGTGGACAAGTGTGCTTCTGTTTTGATTTAATTAAAATTTAATTGACAGCACTGCCACCAAAGTTAAGCTCAACATGCTTTTTATTACTTATACGTCTCACTCATTTTACATCACAACGTCGGTGGTTGAGCACCAGGATTTTCAAGTTTAAACACGTTTAAGCCTATAAGCTAAAGCTGAACCAAAATTTGTAGTTTCCTAGGAAAAAGCGCTGACACATCCAACGTATTGGCTTTATGCTAATTTGCTTATCAAATCTTCAAATGGAATTAAGTTACGTCACATGTACACAAAGCGCGCTTATGGTATAGCGACATCACACAACAGTCTAGAATGGGGTAATTTTTCCCTTTGGGTAGGTTGCACAGTGCTTGCTCACGATCACATTAACTATAAATTAAGGTGGGTGACCTGATCAAGGTTCGATTCATGGTGTTTTCTCTATCATGTGGAATAGTTCACCTAAATACGTACCAAATTGAACCTCGGGATGTGTTAATTAGTGTAGTCAAACACATTTAGGAACGTTTTCGTTGTCAACATCGAAATGAAACTTTCTCCGCCCTTTTTGGAAAAATCTGAACTTTCTTTTGGTGGTGTACATAAGGCGTGTAGGTTGTCGATCGGACAACTCACCTTCAAAAAGTTATTTGGATTTGTCTGTCACTTATTCTGTTTTTTTTTTTTACTTTATCAAATGAAAAGAAAGCAAGGCAATTGTTTAGATTTCACGTTAATGGTTTTTGGATCATAGCACAAGTATGGATGAATTTAAATAACACACACATATACACACAAATACACACATACACATGCACTCGCTCGCGCGCTTGCATACATACCCTAAACACACACACAACACAAACAAACAACAGGAAAAAACAAACAAAATGACAAAAACAAAAGACAAAGACCACCATAAAATTGCATAAAAATTAACAAAAATACAACCAAAACCAAAAAAATATGACGAAAAAAAAAAAAAACAACAACCAAACAACACCCCACACACCTCCAAAACACCCCACCCTCTTTGTTTTAAAATTAACCCATTGTGATGTTAGATAATTAAGCAAGCCTGCTGCACTATTTTAAAATATGCTTTGTTGCAGGCAAGGGTGCTACTGCAGATGCAATTCTGCATTCTTCATAGAGAAGGTATCTAAGAGACAAGATCAATAAAATTGCTTATGTTTGTAGAATGCAAAAAAAAAAAACATTCGACAACGTCACTCACAGTGACCTATGGAAAACCCTTGATGGTGTTGGTACATCAAAGCACCTGGTCTAGCTAATTAATGGCCAAGCTCTATGCAACGGCCAAAATAGTTGCCGCTGTAGTTTAGCAGATTTCAAGGGTTCCCACACACCCCCTTAAAACTAAATTACGTACATTTGGAGGCCATCATGCAACATCTTGCCAATCGCAAAGGTGTGTTTTGGTCCTTCTGGAACTTAGCGTATCCTTTGATAAGATTAATTATAGTGGATATGTGTTGAAGTGATTTCAATCTTACCTCACTGGCAGATCATCCTGTGTCAGTATTAATGGAACACTCTCTGCAACACTTCCTTTGAGCTTTGGAATACCACAAGGCTCTCTAGTTGGTCCCATGAGTTTTTCTATGTACAGGGCGTATCAATAAAAACGCAACATAATTTTTGTGGTAATTGTGTAAAATTACATCAAAATAGTTAATGCCATCTTAAAGCCATTATCTCCTCTTTCCAACGATAGGTAATTTGTTCATGTGCGGTCATGGGTAACCCAGTAATCATTGTTTTTGCACAATGGGACAAAGTGAGCTTGATACCAAGTTTCAAGTAAATATGCTTACACCAATCCTATTCAATTTTCCCTCTCTTCTCACTTCAGTCATGCAAATGAATGGGATTTGTATTGACACTTGGTCCCAAGCTGACTCTGTCCCATTGTGCAAAAACAATGATTAATCGGTTATCCATGACCGCATATGAATAAATTACCTATCATTGGAAAGAGAGGATTTGTGGCTTTAAGATGGTAATAATTAATTTTGGAATAATTTTACACAATTACCACAAACATTGGGAAGAAGTTTTGTTGCGTTTTTATTGATACGCCCTGTATACTAGGGTGGGGCATAAATAGGAACGTATTTTTTTCCAAATCGGACATGGCCAAAAGATGTTCCACTTGGCCCAAATTGAACAAATATGCCATTTAAAAAATAAACGAGGAGCGTCTTCGTACCCCGCCATCACTCTTTGTACTATTTGTACCCCTGTAGAATCTATGGGAACTGCGAAAAATCAAAATTTGCAATTTCACTTTGGCTATGGTCCAGATGTGTTCCGAGTGACCAAAAATAAGCCACCAAAGCTTTAAATTTGATTGGTATTTGTAGATCCCACTCCATAATGTAGCCGTAAAATCACTTTTTGGGTTAAATATGGCCATTTGAGAGAAAAATGGCAGTGCGGAGTATACTGTATACGTCTCCAGTTCGTCACATCATCAATGACGTTGACTATGATGATACGCTGATGACATCCAGTTGTACCTAAACTTTGATCCTAGCAATCTATCTTCCATTACTGAGGCTCTTGCTCGCCTTACGACTTGTATCAACGACATCAAAGTATGGATGACTAGAAACATGCTATGCTTAAATGATGAGAAGACCGATTCTTTGTTGCAATATCTGACTACCAGAAGAAAATAATACCACCTGTTTCGCTCCGAATTGGTGACATAGAGCTTCTTACCACTTAGAGAGCTTTGTTCCTCTCTCAACTACCAACTTTGCAATATATCCCGGGTAAGACGCTTCTTAGACAAACCACCTTGTCTTTAGAAGTCTTGTGCTATCTCACATTGATTATGGAAGTGGACTACTCCTGGGCTGCAAATCAGCAGACTAGAACGGCTGCAAAGAATTCACACCACTAAACTCGTCTTCGGAAGGACAAAGCGCGACCATTATACCCCGTGCCTACAAGAACTGCATTGGCCCCGGATTAGAGAGAGGGACATCTGTAAGATCGCAATAGTGATTTTTAAGTACCTTAATGTACCTGCACCATTCTACCTGCGTGACCTCTTCTCTCTGTATCGCCCAGCCTGAGGTCCGTTTACCCAAACTCCTGCGTATACTAACTCATGTGTATGTCCTACATAACAGGCCTCATGACGTGGTTTCGTTATTCACAAATACGCCAATTAAAGATGCTCTCAATGTTGTGAAAGAAAGGCTAACCCAGGACAAAGACCTCAAAAAGCGCACAAAGTTAGAGGTTGACAACATCATCGAGTTGTTAGAGTTCATTCTCACGACTACATACTTCGAATTTCGGGGGTCCATCTACAGACAACGATTTGGTGCCGCTATGGGTAGTCCGGTCAGCCCAATCATAGCAAATTTCTTCACGGAATTTTTAAACAGGAAGCTATAGTTACTGCCCCTATCGATTGTAAGCCCAGATTGTGGCGCCGTTATGTGGACTACATTCTGGAAATTGTAAAAAAAGGTCAAGTCACCAACCTTACCGTGCCCCCCAATACTGTTGATCAATCAGATAGCATAAAATTTACTCATGAACAAGAAACCAATGGTCAGATTCCTTTCTTAGACACTTTAATCGTAAGAAAACCAGATGGCTCAGTCAAACTCCTGGTTTATAGGAAGCCCACACACACTGACCAATACTTAAACTTCAACTCGGAACACCCCCTCCACCAGAAGATGGGGGGTAGTCATGAACTCGGTCGTCACAGATCCAAAAGACAAAATCATAGAGGAAAATCATATCCGGAAATCCCTAAACAACTGTGGCTATCCTAGTTGGGTCATGGACAAAGTCAAACAGCAAATGGATGACAAAACAAAGAAAGCCAAGAAAACCATCACTAAGTCAAAAAGAAAAGACACTGACACCAAAAGCAAAGGCATGGTTGTTGTCCCTTATGTTAATGGCCTGACTGAGCGAATACAAAGGATTTTCAAAAAACACAAAATTGACTCGGCAGTAAATCCTCATCGCACTCTACGTCAAATTTTGGTTCACCCTAAAGATAAAAGAGAGATCCAAAAAGCGGGTAATTGCATCTATGAGACCTCGTGCAAAAATTGTGACCAAAGCTACGTAGGTGAAACCGCACGTATGTTCGACACTAGACTTTCAGAACACATGGCTGAAGTCAACAAAGTTAGTGGTAAAAAATATACCAGATCCGAACGAAAAATGTCCGAACAAGAACAGACAAAATCGGCCATCGCAGATCACGTGGCAAGAGAAAACCATGTCATAGATTGGGAAAACCCAAAAAATCTGGGCCGAGAACATGTGAAAAAATCTAGAAAAATACGGGAAGCCATGGAGATTCGAAAGAGAGGAGATAAAACCCTTAACAGGGAGGAGGGCACCTACTTACTGAGCCATGTATATGATCCTCTTTTGAAGTCTGGGGGAAAGTCTAGCATCAAATTGCAACCATGGAAACCAAGTTCCCGGCAAATACAATCAGATGACCATTCTGAAGAAGTCCTCTGACGTTGAGTAACGAAATATTAAGTGAGTTCCAGCAATCACTTGGTTTTGTCAAACTAACAAGTTATAATGATTTTTCTACAAACCTGATGAATCTATTAAAAAAAAAGAAGATATAACAGACCTTTTTCAAACCAGTTACACAGTGCTTTGGACAAATTGGTCCACTCAGGCATGACATAGTATACACGAAGATATATAGGAATGGGTTTCGGGAACGGATCCCGGTAGAATCGGTCTGAGATCTGCCGATGACACCACACAACTTACTGAGATCAACTGTTTTAAATTACTTAAAACTGCTACTGACCGGTCATTTATCCATTCAGCCCCAATTATCTGGAACATGCTGCCATATTTCATCAGAGAATCAAATGACTACGGCTGTGAAGACTCAAAGGTGATTTTTTGTTTTAATATTTTGTTTAGTTTTTGTTTTTGTTTCTTTTGTTTTTTAAGCATACTAAATTGTCCAGATTTCTTGAAAACTGGTAGGGTAGCGTATACTTAGCCGTGTGTTTGCTGCGTGGGCCACTGATGAGATTGGACACGACTGACGTATAATATATCATGAAAACAAATGTGGATTAGATATTAGTTTATTAATCGACAGAGTGATCCTAAATCATGCTTTGAACAGAAAGGCATTCAATATATAAAAGTGCGCTGATTTGATATACAACAAATATATGTTAGATAGCAATCCATTAATTTGACTGATTTATTCTAAAGCGTGGTCTGAATAAGGATATTCACTCTATCGGGCCACTTTTCATCGACAAAATCACTTACGGGTTTACTCAGTAATATTAATTTTGAAATTTTGAATCGTTACTTTATTTCTAAGTAATATTCTAAGTTCAGACCACTTGCATTAACGTAATGTTTCATGTATATTGAACAACCGAACTTGCATAAACAGAAATAATATGATAACGACGTAATATATCCGCCTTTAGCAAGCTTGCCCTCTTATTTTACCTTGAATATCCGTGCTCATGTATTCTGAAAACAAATTATAATATATCTGATACATAGTAGATACAAATTTAAGTAAATATCTGTCACGCCATTACAAGCGTAAAAGGTTCCCAGGTTTGCTGCCCTTCATTCCAAATTGATATTAAACAATATTATGTCACCTCTACGTGTTTGATATAATATCTTACAAGTTACCTTGCCTCATCTACAAGAAAATCTGTTCTGTATTACGCAGCACTGCTATACGGTCGAAAAATTCGCGCTGATATAGGAGCTGGGGAAAGTTTTGGATCATATCTATAAGGTGAAATAGGGAAGAAGCATTTTAATCTATCCAAGAAGTCGCTTCGCTGCTTAACAATCGAAGTGGACTTGAAAGTAAAAGTGCCAAGACAAAACTTAATTGTGGTTTACTGTACTTCGAATTTGAAATTGTTTAGTTTTAAATACAATTGATTTATAATTCATTCACATCACTTCACTGTCTGTGACTTCACTGTACAATTTTTAGGAATGAAAGGTTTTCTGTGGTAACTGCGAAAACGCTATCTGTTAAATGTTTAAAGAGTTAAGAATATGCTTATAATTAATTAAAAAAAAAAAAAAAAAAAAAAAAAAAAAAAAAATAAATAAATTCCTGCTGGACACTAACCTGGTTATTCATAATGTTTGTCCGTCTACCTTGTTCCTACTGACACTGACAAGTTGCCCCCCCCGATTTTTAGGCGACGTTAATTACCAATTGGGATTTTGCGTTTTTTTTTGTGTGTGTGTGTTTAGCCAAGGTTTTCATTCCAATATTTCATTCAACGTGCTTCACTAAGAAACGACGTTGGACATCCTTTTGAAGTGTGTATTGCTATGTATTAGTCCGTATTAGTTTAGGTCCATATGACAGATGATGAGGCACCCATATCACATGTGAGGACAGTGTGAAACCATTGTGACCAATCAGGATTCAATCGCGCGACCTGCCTCATACAGGTAGTATTTCACATATTAACATACATTACCTTTATCCATGACCTCTGTGTTTGACCACTGCACCATTGTATTGAAAAAGACCGTATAACATCAGTATTAAGAACGCACGGACTAGGGAGTAGAACTAACAAAGTTTAATTGCTGTGCGCCCCCACAATAGCTCTCAACCCTAAAAAAGTACAGGTTGTCCCTATACACGCGAATCGAGTATATGGCACTGCTATTACTACTAGTTACAATACAACCACCATCACCACCAAAGTGACTGTACATTCGCCCTGTGATTTCTGGTTAAGGGAACGTCACTATCAACATGCCTTTTTCTGATGATCTTAAAACCACGGTACGTTAACTTTAATACTCAAACACCCCAGTCCAATAACAATCAGATCCGTGTTGGCAGGTTTGCTCAACATTTTATCATTTGTCAGGTATTTTCATTGGACTCTCCGATTTGGTGAACTGTAGGTCAAGATGAATGGAATACCTCAACTTGGACACAGGCATATCAAGGAAAAGCCAATCTTCCTCACCTTAA
Source organism: Ophioderma brevispina (assembly GCA_023653785.1). Taxonomy (NCBI): domain Eukaryota; kingdom Metazoa; phylum Echinodermata; class Ophiuroidea; order Amphilepidida; family Ophiodermatidae; genus Ophioderma; species Ophioderma brevispina. Next base: position 18,401 of record JAMKCH010000518.1, on the reverse strand, counting down.
TATATAAGATCTCTTCTAAATGCCATTTTACATTTTGTTAACCATAATGCTATTTTAAGACCCAAGGGTTTTGTAAGGTTAAATTTACTAATTGTGTTTTTGTGTCTGATTCTTTGATACTAAAATATGTGTGTGTTTCATTTTTTGTGTCGTGTGTATTGATAAAAAACAAACATTATCTCAAAATGATCACAATGTCAGTTAGAATATTTTTAATACTAAGGAGAAAGAAATTCCCTGAACAACACCTTGACACATGGGGTACCTATAACATTGTGGGTGAAACCTTAGTGAAGCAGTTATAGGAACCGAAACCATAAGCCACAACTGCGCTGGTGCAAATGCATTAAATGATTAAAGGTCCCATACTCCCTCGTGGTTGCTCATTTCTTGAAGGAAAACGTCTGTGTACAATCAACTTTGACCATTACTTAACCGATTATCTTCCTTTGTTTCCCAAGAATCTGGTTGTGAGACAGTAACTTCTTACCACGTAGAAACACAAAAGGTGTTAACGAGCCTACATATGATAAAAAGACTCTTCCAAATGTGTGCAAATAACTGAGTAAAGACCTGATTGTTTTAATCAGTGGACCTTAAAACACATGTTTTTTAAGTTTAAGCAACTTTTTTAAACATTGTTTTTGCAGTGCATGTTTCCAGAAATACTCGTAATGGTAATGGGTTTATACAGTATGCAAGTATATTGGAGTGTACCGTTACCACAATAATGTAAAAAGAACGCAAAATCGTATCTAAGTCCTAAATAATTGCAATCCGACAAAAGTACTCAATGGACTCTGCCGTAAATGGGCTAATACAAAATTAGATAACACCTCCCATTAGTATTACAAAGTATCCTCTAAAACTCGCTTTAACTATAGTAATTTTTAATTCTGTTGCCTGTGATTTATTTGTCTGTAGTGCAAGCAATGAATTAAAATAATGCATGACCTCAAACATGGTAACGAACATTTTGTGTCGTTATACTTAGAAATCATGATGATGAGAGTATAACATATTAAAGTCTAGTAAGTATGAGTACGGGGAATATGCATTTGTATGGAAGCAAGGTTTGTACAGAGGAAAATGTAAGTAGGTTCTTTCGTTCGTCGTGCAAGTCCAAGAATCACAGTGAAATCCGCTTTACCCAGCTGATAGTTTCATCGTCCAGGTTGATCAAAGTAGGTTAGATTGTATGGAATCTATACCAACAGTTTGGCCATTCCCAAGGATTAAAAAAGTATAGATTTGTCCTGTGTCTGTGCATGGCTATAGTTTAAAAGATATAGACAATAAAGTTTCAATGTCCATCCTTGGGGTAAAATTACAGAATTTCCGATCCTTTAAAATGTCCCAATTCTTCAATATGTCCCCAAGAACCAGGAATAGAATTAACTTGCACTTCCATTCCCCATTTGGTCATATAATTAGAGGTCAAAAAACAAAATGGGGTTAAAACATGGTCTACATGTTTGGAGTCATTACATGCTAACCATCTAATTTACATCTAAAATGTGAATGCAGCAATATGATTTTATGTTATATTGTGTTTGTACTTTCTGGGTCAGACCAACGGGAAGATTTACATCGCAGTCTTTTGTAGATGGACGAGATCAATAAAAGCAAAATATCAAAAAATTCAAGCACACTTTCCATCTTGTTTCTTACCTGAGGCCGCATGTATGCAACAGATTGATGGAGTCGCCTAATTAGATTTCTTTTGTGTCATGTATCTGAATGAAGACGGATGCTCCTTGGTGGGCGTGGGTTTTTAATTTCCTCCTCAATAATAATTGACCCATCCTATCAAACGGCTAAAGATAACATAATCAAAAAAGAGGTATAAAGACTACACGGCAGAGAAAAATACCTAACATGATCTTGAAGACGTGGATCTTAAAATTTTGACAATTGTTAGGCCTCAGCTGTCACCTTAAATTGACAGGACGATTTTTTTGAAGAATACCAAGTTCTCTTACTTGCACTTGATCAGTTGTAGACAACCTATCGGGAACGTTTCTTAGTTTTTTGGGCAAACAAGTACAAACGAAACCTTTCAACTTTGTTTTGAACTTGCCTCTACCGAAAGTGTCCCTACAGAAACAGGCTTTGATTTTTTTCTGTCGTTCACGACATAAAATACTTAAATCATCATCTTATTAAAAACGATGTGTTCCGGCTCATTCAATTTAGTGTGATCAAATACACTGGTAAGCATTCCAAGTGTCCAAAAACCCGGCTTTAAAAAATGGGCCTGTTCTTTCTGAAAATGTCCTACGATACGTTGAAAGCAACTTCATTGCCAAACACTACTTTCATAATCCTATGGACCTTTTTTCTTAAAATAGGCGGTTCATACGGTTCTTTTAGACGTAAATTACCCGTTATACACTCATAATAGGTTTAAATTCAAGATAGGAAAATCTCTGTAAAATAAGTAATGTTCAATACGTTGAACATTAAAGAGACAGAGGAGATTTTTAGGATACATATTTTCCGCTCAAATTGCACAGGATCGATTGTAACCACCTCCAAGAACGTTCCCAAGGTTTATTGGACAAAGAAGTACAAAAAAACAGTAAAACTTGTTTTGAACTTGGCCTGCTATCGTAATTGTCCCCCAGAACACCGTGCTTTGAACTCCTCTGTCGTGCACGAAAAGTACTAAATCATCATATTATTATACTAACGACGGCGTATTCGGCTATTCACTTCAGGGGTGTGATCGAATGCATTAAAGCATTCCAAATACGCAAAAAACCTGGGTTTCGAAAAAAAATTGAGGGCGCTTCTTTCTGGAAACTTCATGTCTCTTAACAATCAAAGTAAAGCAAGCCCAAAAAAAAAAAAAAAACTCTATGTCCTTTCTCCAACCATAGTGACAGATGGCCTGCTTGTCAGACTAGACCCTTTACAATAGAGGAAATGTTTGGAAAACACCAATATCCTGGATTCTGACAATATCACAGCAGTCACCTGGAAGACCCTACTCTTTCAGAAAAATGAATTTTGTAAGACGTCTACGATGAAACCTTAAAAGAATCATTCCTGCAGTTTTGTATAATGTCTTCAATTATCCTAATGCCCCTGAATTATTGAGGAGTCACACTCTCACCTACCTCTGTCGTCAAAGACTCAATACTCTTAAAATCAAGTACTCAGAAGAATAGTAAAAGTGCTGGGGTTCTCCAATTGAAAAAAGATCTTTTTACATTTTTGTAACTATTCTGCACCAGTATGGCTCTAAATGGCTTCTAATGTTTAAGTAAAATAAACCAATTCCCGTCATTTAGAGCTGAAACCGCATGAAAATCCGCTATTCCTACCTGTTTAGTGCAAAATTTAATGTTCGCCTATTTTCTGTGTAAAATGTTAATTTTGCTGACTCGTGGCCTTTATGACCATATTTTGATGTATAGGAATGTTGGTACTTACATTGGTATCTATGGAAAGAGGAGGACCATAGCTATTTACTGGTATCAAAATCACATTCATCGGATGCTTTCTGACGGATCTCTGAGGGGAGTGGTAGGTAACAACACCTTTTTGGAAAACCGTGTTGCAAAAAAAAAAAAAAAATGGTTAAGACGGTGGTTATTCGTGGTTTGAAATATTAATGCGAAACATGCGTATGACATCCAATGGTGTTTCATGATAGGATTCGTTTCAATTCAAACACACGTTTGCGGATGCCTTTTACCATGACCACGTGGATTAGGCCATTGAAACTCCAGTATGAGTTTCTCGTCCCATTTTTTTCAAGCCCAAATGAGGGAGGAACTAGTTCATTATTCTTATTCATTATTTGGCTACATGAGTATTTTACAGTGAAATGAACCTACAGGGGATTGACGAAATACGTACAATATTGGGTCTATTTTAGACTCATTTCCGAGGACTTCTGAGGCAGGTTTCCTACCAAAAAATCCATATCGACTGAAAAGATGATGCTTGACCAGAATTTTTCAAAATAATGAATTATTTTCAGGTTTTCGGCCGCTAACGCGGCCCAAAAATAATAACGAGGGCGGGGGACGAGAAACTAATAATCGATGTTTCAAGGGCCTTAACCAATTATCATGTATCATTAAATATTGTCTACTAGAGTGTGGGCCTGACGTTTCGATCCTAGCAGGATCTTCATCAAAGGCAAACTGACAAAACAACAGAGAAGACAAACCATATATACAAACAAGGAACAAAAGACAGGAACCATGCACAGGGAGGGGTAAAGGGGGAGAGAAAGCTGAAAAAAGAGAACAATGGAAATTAATGAACAAAGATAAGTGACGATTACCAAGAAATCAGTGGGGCATGGAGAAGTGGAGGACGGAGGAGTGATGGGCAAAGGGAGAGCCTGCTGAAAAAAAGAACAATAAGAGTTAATGAACAAGGGGATGGGAGATAATGACCAGGAAATCAGTAGGGCATGGACAGGGTAAAGCTGAAAGAGAACAATGGGACATAGAGTAGCTGAGGAGGGAAGACATGATGATCAAAGGATGGGGCAAAGAAGAGCGGGAATTGAGAAACATGAAAGAGAGAAAAAAGGGGGGAAGTGAAAAATGAATGAGGGAATACACATAATAAAACAAAGCATAATATAACATAATAAAACAAAGCATAATATAACATAATAAAACAAAGCATAATATAACATATATAACAAAACAAAGCATAATATAACATATATAACAAAACAAAGCATAATATAACATAATAAAACAAAGCATAATATAACATAATAAAACAAAGCATAATATAACATATATAACAAAACAAAGCATAATATAACATATATAACAAAACAAAGCATAATGATAATTGAAAAATAATAAAATATAGTGAACAAGAACATCAAAGCCTAATAATCATAAGTATGGTCAAAAAGTAGGCCTACAGAGAAACCTGAAAAGAGAAGCTGAAAAAGGGGGGGGGGGGGGGTTAGGTTACATTTGAGGTGGAAAAAAGGGACCAGTCGGTTCCCTTTCCTGGATGTTGAGACCATGGGCTGGATGGTGAGTAGGCACGTTCATCCACGCCTTTTCTCTGCTGAGACGGACAGTGTCGGGGCGGTTGCCAAGAGATTCAATACCCTGTAAGATCATATCAGAAATAGTATGGTTAGGTAAGTAAAAGTGCTGACCCACCAGTGTTTCCAACTTGCTGGTGTTGACTGTGGACCTATGGCCATAGAAGCGTCTTTTCAGAGGAGTCTGGGTTCCCCACATACTGGGACTCCCACACTCTGCAAGAATAAGAAAATGACTAGAAGAGTACGCAGGTGATGTGCCTTGGTCTTGTAGTTGGGTACCAGTGGCATGACTGGTGAACGAGTCTGCCTCCTGTGTGTGGTCCTTACAGACGACACATCTCGAACCTGTGCACTTGAAAGTACTTTGCTGATGTGTAGGAGAAAAAGTATCAGTTAGTGGGGGGACTGAAGCCCGCACAATCATGTCACGTAGATTACGGGGACGTCTGTAGGCCAAGATGGGAGTGAGTGTCAGGAACAGCACGGCGAAGGCGATCTGAAGAGTTGAGAATATGATGGTTAGTGTTAGCAATACGACGCAGGGGAGGAGAAAGACTGGATGAATGTGACCACAAGGGAGTTGGGGCGTATAGTATCCTGGTTTGGTTTTATCGAAAGGAGCGGTAGTCCTGGGAGTCGTGAGTAGGCCTACAGGATGGCTTGTTGAACTCTGCTGGAGGCTGTGTCCTCTGGCACTAGGTGTTTCTTTCAAATTCCTTGAGAGGATAAAAATCTAGGGAACTTAGAAAATATGCGCGAAGGCGAAGAGCCTGACTGTAAGCTATGCCAGTCTTACAGTGGCGAGGGTGGAAACTGGAGGAATGGAGATACTGATGAATGTCTGTAGGCTTGGTATATAAGATCAGTGGAGAGGGTGCCTTGATTGCATTGATGTGACATAAGAAAATGTACCTGGTGGTGAGAATATTCAGAAGTGGAATTTTTAATGGTTCTGGGGAAGGCATATTTGGTTACTAAACCGTGATGAGGGGCTCTCCTCATCGCTTGGTCCGATGAAAAATACATCATAATGACCTCCCCAAACCCAAGGGACGACATGGTGCTGCAGCAGATCTGCTCTTCAAGACTGACATGAAAAAGGCACAAGCCGCGGATGGGGACGCAATCCCTCGTGCCCCATCGCGTCCATGTACCTGAAAAGAATTGTCATCATAAAGGTAAAATATTCTGGGTTAGTATTACAGTCATCAAAGTGGCCAATCATCAATGGGGGGAGTTGTGTGGCCCCGCTTCTGGCCCAAAAGCTGCACACAGCTGGCTGTGATGCCTTCATCATGGGGAAGATTGGTGTAGAGGGAGGCGACTTCAAATGTCCCATGATGGCGGTGATGGGAACCTGGTCCTTGACAGCTTCAAGGTTCTGAGAAAGTCGGGGTGTCATGAATGTTAGGAGGGAGCTTTGGAAACAAAATATTGCGAGATATTGATGTGGTTTTGTACTGAATTGAAATTGTAATAGAAACACATCCGTAGTAGTATTATTGGTAACTGCTAAGACAGCTGACAGGAGTGAATGAATATGCTTTTTTAAAGTGACCCCATAATGGCCATGAAAAAAATGACATAATGAAAAGGACCCTTAATGAATTCAATTTGTGCAGTTTGTGGCAATTTCTGGAAACAAGGATGCGATATTACTGCCAGCATGACCAACATTGAAAAAGACATGTTGTCATCAACTAACAGACATGCTATTGTATATGTGCTAATCCCGACTAATCCATCTTTCACTTGCCAGATCCATGATTAATACAAGCTTTTTAAGTATACAGTGCCTGAATTCCGGTCTGAATGTTTTGGAATCGTGTGGCAAAAACATGCTAGATAACACGTACATTCTGTGACGTCACGAGGAATTGTGGGACAGATTGTGGTGAAAATGGTTGTACAGACTTTTTCTATGATCGATTTTTGCATGATTGACTAAGCTATAATTATGGGGTGTGGGCAAAAATTTCGTGCAGTGGCATTTTCTCTGAAATCCAATAGGCCGCTATCACTGCTCAAATTCATTTAAATGGCCATAATTATGCCCTCGCTCCAGGTTTTTTAAAGCAAGAGGAATCTTTTGGACCGTTATTGACGTTGATTGATGACAACATTACATCAAATCCAATATGGCCACCCTAAAACCAATACGCCCTTAAATCATGTCAAGGTGAGTAATAATTTAACAAGTGTTTGGTGATAGAGGCATAGAAGTCTGCGCTCTATACCCAGTAGGAACTCAAATCTACCATTTCAAGTGTGGCAGCAGCTTACAATCAGTGGACCCATATGACTGCCTTTTAATATCTTTAAAACCTACGAATTGTCATATATTCATAATATCTATCCGTCATTTTGAATTTTCAGTTGTGTCAAAACAAAATATACCTCATAGAGTTATTAAGGCTCAAAGGCATACATCTCATACTTTAATTTAAACTTTAATAAATCATTGTTGGTGTTTACAAATACAATACAGATGTATCGTAATTTATAGGTGTTTAAAAGAAGGTAAAAGGCAGCCACATTGGCCCCCATCTTAAACACTTTTGCATGTTTAAAGAAACATAACTCCAAATAAGAATGTCAAATGGGTCAAATGCTTATCCATACCTTAATTTACACCGTTATAATAATAATTAGTTGATTTACTACATATAATACACATATAATGCTGGTTTTACTATTTTTAAAAGGCGGCTTTATTGGCTGCCATCTTGAATTTGAAAATGTCGCATTACAGAGAAAGGACAAATAAGGGTTTCTAGTGATCAAATACATGTATCTCATAAGCATGCATATAGACACGGGAATCAAGCCTCTAAACTGGCAAAATTTTGCAGAACACTTGATGTGTCCGGATGCGTTGGAAATGCATTCTAGAGGTGTTAAAGGTAACACTTTGCAGAGTGTGATCATTGTACCAGACTTGAACACCTGCAGAACATATTTTAGGTGTTCAGTGTGTATTCAAGTAGCGTAAATAGGTAAAATGGAGGTGTTAAGATCATTTTAATGATTCCGAGAGCATATTTGACTTTTGAACAGCCATATTGAATTTTTGTGGCAATGTAATGATAAAATTACATTACCAACACTTTCTCGTACTTAAAACACCGGAGTACCGAGATATATTTGTTTCTATCGGAAATACTTAAGGGATTTTTAGTGATTTTGGACATGGTAGCAGCCATATTGGATTTTCACAAAATGGCAATGTAAAAAATTTTGCTCACCCTCCAAAAATTATTGGCTTAGGTCCTAATGAACTAAAATCTATCAATAGAAAAAGTCTGTACTCAATTCCAAAAACGGTTGTGCCTAGATTTCCACCTGACTATGAGGGATGTGAACACCCTGCTTTTCTGTTCCAGAAATTGTCACAAACTGCCACCTCCCCCTGGAACTCTCTCTGTTTTTTTTTTTTTTACCGTTTTTTACTCTTTTAAACCTAATTTGTAATTATTCAGGGAGTCAGTCATAATGGGCAGGTAAAAACTTGATTGACCGTGTAAAACACTAGGCACTACCGGTAAATGTGATTGGTTAATATTCATACACTGTTAAAAATTTATGTTGTTAACAGTAAAATACCGGAATCCTGCTGCCGGTATTTATCGTTAAATAACAACAACCCTAAAGATGAATTTGCCGTTTTGATTGAAGGGAAACTTTGATGTTTATCGATATTTGTATGAAGAAAACACATATTTTGTGTTAAAGTCATTAAAATGCTAAAACGTAAGATAGTCCAAACTTTTTCTATTTTCATTCTGTGAGCTAAACTAACAATTTGAATCACGCTTTACAAAAATTGAAGCAACTTTATTTGACGCATTTCTTTGTACTACAAAATTGACCATTTCACATTTTTTTTTTTTACAGTTTTTACCCCATTAATCCAAAAACTATAAGGCATAGGTTGTACAAACAATACCCTTTTGAATACCTTTCAAACCAATCGGAACATTTTAAAATATTACCCTGCGTAACCTTGAACTCCAGGGGCCATGAACAGGGGTGGCAAGTGCTCCCATCATTTTTTGATATCAATGCATACGTACTTGTGTACGAAAATTCACAGTTTTACCAGATTTGCACACTCACATAGAGATGTGCACTCCAGTTCCACTGACGTATATGTGCACGCTTTCGAATTCATGGTATTAATTGAGACACACAATAGAAGAACGTCAACAATGAGGTAGTAACGTTTGTATTAAAGGTAATCTTACCTCTTAAGTCTTGGATCATAATGCTAAAGAAGGAGATTTTATGTAAGATCTGAAGATAAATGCTTTTGCTGTCCGACCAACTATGAAGAGATTAATGCACCTGTTTAGACATCGGTCTGTCCAATTGATGTTGCCTTGGAAAATCTATGGCCATAAGAACGTGGTAATCAAGCGGTTGAAGGTGTGAAGACTGTCTCTCGTTGAGTGATGTCTGAATTTAAATTATTTTACCAATTTAAATAATTAGGGACATTAAACTACCAGGAACTTTTACTAAAATGAACGTCCAGCTATTAGAAAATTATAATACATAAGTTGGGGTTTTTTATGCGGGTGTTACGAAAAACACTTTTGTTATTAGAGTTGATACAAACTCGCCCGATTTTTAAGTTTCAGCCAGTGTAGACTGTTCAGAACAGGCGAATGCCATCATATCGGTTGTGCAAAATGACAGCCTCGTGTTTCTGCTACAAGTGTTAAAGGTTTGCAATATTGAAAGGACGACCATTATTACAGTCTAATCTAGCTGGGTCACCAAAAGCATGAACCGGGCGTTCTGTGGTGGTAGGTCGATCTCTTCTAAATACGGATTCAGTCCAATCTACAGATTCCAAAAGAGGTTTAGAGCGTGCAAATCTTAATTGTGACCTTCATTGGAAGGGTAAAACTATATTATGAGTTGTCGAGTTCGAGGTAGGTTTCGAGAGAGTTCCAGTTAGATTTACTTTTGAGTAGTCGAGTTCGAGTTAGATTTGACTTTCGGAAAAACCGTACTCATGGCGTCTCCGCCGCCGTGATTAGCTTTGTACACGCCTTACCCCGCCTATGATTGCTTGGTACGAGAGACGGTGAAGGTCATTAATCTATTCAGAAAACCCGTTACTCAGAAGGCCAATATTCAGAATTCTGAATAGGGGGATGGATTTCCTATAAAATTGGCCCATTATTCAGAAGACCCGCCTACTCAGAAACCGTTACTCCGAAGGCCGTTATTCAGAATATTTTTTCGACTAGCGGACCTTCTGATTAACGAACCCATTTTGCGAAGGACACCCTCTGATCAGAAAACCCGGTTACCGACGACCACTAAATCAGAAAACCCACTAATCAGAAGGCCCGTTAAACTTGCTGGTTCTTTGTATCTTTTGTGCGCTTTCTTTATATGGAATTTAATTTGTGTTTCCTGGTTTTATTTGATCTAAGCTTAAAGATAATATAGTATTTTTCTACTGTAACATTTGTGTAAAGTATATGCATGAATTTCAGTTTGTTTCATGGAAATTATGCGACGTAAAATTTTATTTTTTTTTCATTTTAAAAAGAGGATTTCTTAGGAAGCAGCCCCCATTTTTCGCAATCCTGAGTTTTTTGCAGTTATTTTAAATGCTTCAACATTTCAATCACACATGAAGTGAATAATAAGATCGAGATTACACCGTCTTTATGTAATAAGATGATATATTAGTATTGCTTTGGATTTTTCGTCGTGCACGACAGAAAAATCAAGCATGCTTTTCTATAGAGGCCAATTAAAGGTGCAACGAGAGATTTCACATAGGCGTTCCTTAAAAAATCGACAGTACTGATTTTGCCTGATTAAGGCTTTCCATCAAAAATATCCCCATCTAGAACGATTAAGCTGAAAAATGTTCTTTGGTACAAATTGTGAAATTTCTAATTTCGTATAGGTGCAAATAGAAAATTCAGCCTATGTTTTACATTGAAATATAATCAAATCAAAATCCTCTCTTTTCTCCTTTTAGCGCATTTCTCTGTAGCGAACCTACAAAGTAATATCTATTGAGTATCTATCTATATGAAATTACTTTATGACGCATATTTGGGTGCCTCCAAAATCTCTCATTTTGCCCCTTTAAGAGTCAATAAGGCTATGCGCTACACAGGTTTTTTCCATGATTGTACTGATGTAACCATTTTTGTTTTTAAAATGGTTGGTTTAAGGGTTATATAGTTCGGTAGTGTATTCATAAATAAAAAAAATGTCCTCCTGTAAAATTTTAAAGGGGTATCGTATGAACTATTTTCCGGCGACATTTTTAGTCGGCACGTTAATAAATTGGAAAAAACTTTCCTTAAAAAACGAACGCGGTAAAATGCGATTTGAAAACCTGTATGGCGAAGCGTTAAGCCGACATATTTTTGGCCTAATAGGAAAAACGAGACCACGCACCACCTTCCCACTATACCAGTTCCTATAATCCTTGGCATATCCATGGAGAAAAAATACACAATTGTACCCGATGAAATCTTGTCCCCAGATAGAGCCATTAGTCGCCAGTATATTCCCGAATTATGATTCTGCCCTCGCATTTACTGGATATCTGTGGGTTATGGATACCGTATTTACAGAACCCCATCCCAGTTTTTACTGAGTAACAGCTGTTTAGGGATTACTCCTACCAAGAACCAGATCCTCATCCTTCGGTAAATCCATACTCCCTCAGATTCAGATTTTGGATTCATATCCATGCAATTCAGGTTTATTTCATTTTGAACAACGAAATCATGGGGATCACATACCATACAGATATTGCAAGGCATCCTCAAGTTGCAAGTGGCATTTAGCTTGTAATTCCAAGATACGGGTCATATCCACTTTGTATTCTCTTTTACAACATTTAGCCGGTAATTTCCATCATAGCAGTATCTACTCTATATTATCAACAGGGTGATGAAGTCCCAATGACGAGTAATCAAATATAAATGTACATCCACTCTGTACACTGGTGACACATTCAACCTACGCACCTATAACCAAATGAAATCTGCAGTAAGAAATGCTGATGCGGGGACTTGACAATGCGATCCAATTGAACCTAATCTTCATCATTATACAAATCACAAATGTTTTTCCAGTAATTGCGTTCTAAATTCACCCCTTCCTACCACCTTTGAAAACATTATCCGGCTTTAATCGGTAAATGATTATCTTGTGTATGAGTAACTAACTTCAAAAACCCTCCATTCGTGCAAAATACTGGAGCGAAAAAGCAATAGGGGGTGGACGTCCCCAGAGTGTATCCTTTACATAAACGACCGAAGGTTGGACAAAAGTATATCTTTGGACAACTGCCAAATATATACACCTGAAGACACTACATGCTTTACTTTTTAATCGTCATCCCTGCCATGCCCAGCACCAAGATCTGCTTTTCAAGAACACGTACTTTAGATAGATTCTGGACTGATGACCCCTTCCTTTAAGTTTTCTGACTGACTAGAACACCATTACTGAGACGGCCTTTATTCAGAAAATATCCACGACGTTTGTCAGAAAATATTCTGACGAGCGGGTCTTCTGAATAACGGGCCGTTTTACGCATAAAACCGCCCACAAATCAGAATCTGAATAGCGGGCCCTTCTGATTCACGGTTTTTCTGAGTGACGCAGAGGACCCATTATTAGAAACCCCGTCAGCATACCAACATTCTGAGTAGCGGGTCTTTTAAATAAAATAACAACAAAGAGCCAACTATTCAGAATCCCTTTATTCAGAAGGCCCCTATCAGAAAATTCTAAATAGCGGGCCTTCTGAGTGTAGTGGTTTTCTGAATAGTGGGTCTTCTGAGTAATAGGTCCTCTGAATAGCGACCTGCAACCCCATTATAATCCACAATTCGGTCAACAAGCAACAACTTCACGACGGGCACACGAAGTTTGTTTAAAGAGACACTGGCACCTTTGAAAAAATAGTGCGACCCTCAAACTTTTCAAAATCGACATTTTTGCATGGTTTGTAAAGCTTTTTATATACAAATCCTCACTCGAAATGATTAAGAACAAACCCGCTTCCTTATGGGTAAACAGAACGATTTTATAATTTAATAAACGTAACCCGGCGACGTTAAACAGCAGACGACGAAATGGCTTTTTAACAAGAACCGCACTCTGTTGCACGTTTCTCACGCTATGCACACTGTTTGGCCGATCTTTAACATTTCTGGTTTTAATATCAGTGAGTTACGAGTCAAAAATATTTCATTAATCTACACATTGTTGATAAAGTTATGGAACTTAAAAGTTGGCTACAAAGTACCGGATGTCTTTATCCTCCTATCAATGTCCCTATCTGCTTTGGGGGATGTTATTTTTATGGAAATAGATCTCTGTTCTCCAATGGTCAGATATCTTGAGAGCAAATTGAAGAACAATTTGTGAAAAGGTGAAAGTGCCGCGTAAGAAATCGGCTTATCAATAAAAGCTGCTAAAGATAGCGCGTGACTTTGATCTGTCAACCACAGACCAGATAGTCGATGGGACCAGGTCCTTCGATGCTTTGTTTTGTAGTCCCCATAGGCGTGGGCTAGGGAAAAACAAGTGTAAATTCATATTTAATTGATTCAACATATATCGTCTGTTCCCACAATAAAAAATGCAATTTTCTTGAAAAAATAAATGTCACTTCAATTTCATTCCCCAATATCAGTGGATAGGGCTTAACATAGACTTCAGCAAAACAATGGAGTTAAAGACATTCAATCACCGTCCCGGTATGCGGTGTGAAAAACCTTCAAATTCCCTTTCATCTGGGAGTGCAGGAAATTGTTATATTGTCGCGCAGCTGAAGGATTTCAGCTGTACGCTCTCCAATTTAGATTGAGTACTTTTCAGGACAAAATACGAACCTCATTCACAGATAAATAAATATTGAGCTTCTATGGTGTCCAAGTAACTTTGGCCATATTTTTCATTCATTATTAGAAATGAAGAACAGAACAAACTCATGAGAAAATTTGGGGCAAGCTTGACCTAACAACTTTGTGCGAGCCAAAATCCGTAACTTATTGCGTAATTCATTCTATTCAATTTCGCGTTTCAGAAGAAAATTTAGTGTCAACGACCTATATTACAATGTACACTGGTTAGTTATGTGAGAGAGGAGGGAGTGTCAATCAACCCGAATCGTGGAGGTGGTAAACACCTGGCTATAACAACGGCCCTACATACGGCCCAATGTTAATATTTAGCTGATATCCATTGGTCTCTGATATGGGGAAAAAAAGAGTGGACATTTTATATATTTTTAAGAAAATGTGCCAGTTTTATGTGCGGGAAACAGACAGTTATGTGACGAATAAGTTATTATGATTTACATTGGTTTTCCCTTACACGCCAGATGGGGACTACAGAATTTGATTATACAGTTGGTATTGGTCCACGTCCCATGTCTAAGAGCCACAGATTCACTAGGATACTGGAAACGGCTCCAAAGCCTTCAACAACTTTTCACTGTTTACAAACAAAACTTTGACATCTTCTTATGAAATGAGGCATGCCGGGCCTGTAGTCTGCAGGTGATGTAGGACATGACAGAGAGGATTGACTGATTTAAATTTAAAATTCTATTACCCTACGTATAGAAACCACCTGCTTGATCGTGCACTGAACCGTGTGATCAACATATAACATTATAGCATCTATATTTACATATTTACATACAAGTTCCAATTTATCTTTGATTTTTCTTGACTTGGAGCATTCACAAATTTAAATTATCCTAGACTGGTTGATTTGGATATTTAATATAAAGTTCGTTTGATTTAGGAAGTTTAACAAAATATATAACCATGATTTTAGAAGATTGGGACATTACAACAAATGGTATCGGTGAACATGCAAAACTATTGGTGTGTGGTGGGTTCAAATACGTGGTTGACTGTATAGGGAATCAGATCCCACTGGGGTTGAGTTCGAGTCCAGCAGGTATGAGTCCACTGGAGCCATGGGCCCCAAGTCCAGGCCCGTAGAAGGATATTTGTGAGGGGAGGGGGGAGATGCGGATTTGCCAGAAATGGCCCTTTTGCGTACCAACAAACCATTTTTTTTCGGCTCGCTGCGCTCGCCGGTTGACCCAAATTGTTTCATCGTCGTCTGGGGGGAAGTAAACATGACATCATCGCAGCGTTCAAAAAACAGTACAATAACAACAAGTGGGTAATGCAATAGTATTAACAACTGCTTAGTCATTCATTGGCAGTGCAGCACAATCCTTAAAACAAAACAATTTTGACAAGCGCCAAACTTTAACATCACAAAGCGGACCTTCAATATGACAAAGCGGACCTTCCACATCAAAAAGTGGACCTTTGTCATTTTGCCACACCCCCCTGGCTACGGCCCTGCCCAAGTCCGAGTACATGGGGCCCCAAGTCCGAGTCTGACCATGGGACTTGGGTCTCAATACAAGTCCATCCAGTATGGGTCCAAGTCTGAATGACTGGGACTTGGACTCACCCATTGAGTCCAGACCCGCTCCAACACTGTCCTGCTATTGCGTCAAAATACTGATTGCTGACAGGGATGCAAATTCGACGAGAATCACAGAATCGATTCTCGCAGGGATTCTGGTGGCATCCATGTATGAAAATCAATTTTCCCCATTGAATCATTTAAGTGTTGTAATTTCAAAGATATTTGATTCTCGCAAATTCTGATGACGAATTTGTATCTCTGCATTGCATCAAAATTGTGTCATACAGGCTTAGACGAAACACTGAATGGAATGTCCCCCCACAACCAGATGTCATGTTCACAAAGGAGACGTAAGATCGAAAACAATACAGGAAGTGATGTGTGAGCATAGGACATTTTTGACAGAGGACACAAGTGATGGTGCTTCATCTCATGACATGTGTAAAACGATGATGGACATTAGTCACACACTTGGGTCCTGCACTGGTGGGACTAGACTCAAGCAAATGTATGCTGACGGTATCATTGGTACAAGTATGGTACTACTTCGGACTATGAAGTGTACAATACATGATCCCGATACATCATCATCATGATCAGCATGATCAATGCATGCCCAGCCTAGCCTTGCTTCATTATGTTGTTGAGAAGGCATAGAATACTGAAACGCCAAATATTACCCGTGAAGAGTGAAATTACACTCTATTTAATGATCACATTTTAGTTACGATGTTCATCTAAGGCTGTCATCTCAGATATTTATATGATCTAAATACAAAATCGCAACTTTCATGACTTTTCCTTCTTGATCTAAACCGGCTCAAGCTAAATACACTTGTCCATCTCTGTAACAAAACATCCAGTACGCTACTATTAATCTCTTTCAAGCATTCCTGTGGTCTGCTGAAGAGAGGAAAATTTTGAAACTAAAAATCGAATATCAATGACCTTCACCGCCTGGTTACGACTCGGAGGCGGTGAATCACGAAGAGTCTGCGCGTGTGTATGGACGGCCATTCGGGTCAAAGGGGTAGAATAAATGCTTAACATGCTTAAGGTATTGCAAGAATGAAAAAGGAGCATTCTTAGAAAATCTGTCCATTGGTTTCTCCTGGAAAATCAAAGGCTATAGTCGAGTATCTACGGAGGGTTTCCGCTGACCCCCAGGACTCTACCAAACCAACTTTTTTAGCTTCGTTAGCTACACTTTTGAGATGTTAACAAAATAAATTTCCCGGCACTCTGGCGATATTCAAGATGGCGTTGAAAATGGCCGCCAAAATAGGCAAAAGTTAAGAAAATCGGGTATTTAATATCAAACAAGTAATAAATTCATAAAATTAATACTAGAGATATTGCTACCTGGTTATTGGCATTTAAATTCTAGTGTTTGAAGTTTTGCCATGTCTAAAAATCCAAGATGGCACCCAAAATGACCGCCAAAATAGGCAAGATTAAAGAAAATGGGGTATTTAATATCAAACATGTAAAAAAAAAATGGTAAAATTAATATTTAAATATAGTTACCTGGTCATTTGCATAATAATTCTAGTATTTGAAGTTTTTACCATATAAAAAATCCAAGATGGCACCCAAAATATCCACCAAAATAGGCCAAATTAAAGAAAATTAGGTATTTAATTTCAACAATAAATTGGTGACATTAAATATAGTTGACTGATCATTATTGGCATTTATTTCCCAATATTTGAATTTTTGTCATATCTAAAAATCCAAAATGGTGCCCAAAATAGGTAAAATTGCACCAAATTGTATGCATCATCTCAAAGCCTAGTAAATTGGTAAAATAATACATTAATTTACACTTACTTAGAATCCTCAGACGGAAGTCCAGAAACGTTTGCCGTTTGGTGGAGCCTTTCAGATTTGATATCGACTATGCCAAATCGCATTTGGACACTTCCCAGCACCCGTAATTTCTGGGAGGTGTCACAGACTGCAGTACAGGGAGGGTTAACCCCGCGTACCAGAATGTCAGGATTGACACAGTGTGCAGAGATGAACCATAGCCAAAATCTAGCACCGTCACAGTTGTGCTTAGGTTTTGGAGACTGCGGGTGGCTAGCCTGCTGATAGGCATGGTTCCCTTGTGTAGGTTTCACTACATGAGGCGAATTCAAATTTACCTTCTCAGTCTATACTGCCCATTGGTTTATCATTTTACTCTCCAAATTTCGGTTCTTCCGAAGCACATGGCACCTTAAGCTGCTGGATCACAATGTCATCCAAATGCTTGCGCAAAATGTCAAGATCGGATGACTACTTCCCATGTCTTCATGATACCCATTCCCAATCTACTTCTTGGACGCTCTCTTCTCAGTGGGGCTTTCTTGTCCGACATTCTGGATGCTGCCGGTTGATCGACTCCCACAATGTTCCAAACGGTGTACCCGAAAGATGTATGGCCAAGGTTGGGCAGATGGCTATTATGGCCTCTCTGCAGGTCAAAGGGTAACATCTGGACACCAGTAGGGTGCGTAGAATCCTCTTTCTTCTTTGTTTCAAATTATAATGTAGCTTAGCTTAGGGCAGGTGATTAGCTATAGGCCACCGGGCAGATCCCGTAGCGTTTAAAACAGTGGCGCACCCCTGGCAAGTACATAATTTTGCCGAAATAATTTCTTTAAAATGATAAAAATCAGTTTTACGGTTGTTCTCACCTCTAGACTAGTATGTGCACATTCTCTTGAAAATTAATTTTTAAAATCGCCCAATTTCCGGCGAATCTATTACATATTAAACTCGGTATTAAAGATTGCTTACAGTTCGCTATCACAATACGACGTTACGAGTGTACGAACGTTGACCTCTAAAACCGCGGTTAAAATGTGCGTACGAGGTCAAAACATAATTGCCATGCATAACAACATGGCGATGTCCAGGC
>JAMKCH010000517.1:0-46677 GCA_023653785.1 Ophioderma brevispina | reverse complement strand
AATAAATCCTGGCACTGTGTGGAGCATAAATCTACCATTATTGTAGATAAAACTAGCTATAACCATACTGTATATAGCTGATTGCAACTGCTGACCCATCTTCTGGCCAAGTTCTCCTTCATATATCCACAATATTTCATAAAGTTCCCAAGTCTTAAAATAGACATTACAACAGCATCATGCATACACATAACCTTGCACTGGCTGACCAATTGGAATTCACATAAATTACATCACCTGAATCACGTCACTTTCCATTTATAACTTTGTGGGGGAATTCCCTAGATTCTGCCATGTTTTGATCTCAAAGCATAAACAAGTTGACTCAGTTTCTAAGTTTACATCTTGGGGAATTCCCCACTTCCCTTATTGTGCAATCTAACAGGTGCATCTTGTACAAACAACACTAGGGATATTACCCTTTCTCTCTTTTATAGTAAACAAAGTACTTATCCCGTGAGAAATCTTTTCTCAAATAAAATTGAGAAAATAATATTTTAATCAAAATTTTGAGGGTAATATAACACTAACCCCGACTGATAATAAGTCAATAATTTATTCCAAAATTATCATGATATTACTAAGATGTTTTGAACTAAGGTTTAAGAGGAGATTTTGTTTGTAATGTAACTGAGACAGAGATTGCCATAGTAAATGCACGTAGCAGTTCCTCAAATTACCATTTGGAATCCCCAATGCCCAAATCGAGCAGGTCGTGTTCTTCAGCTCCAACGGTTTTGGAATTAGAAAATATTTTTGAACAACATAAAAAAATCGTCAAGATTTCGTTTTTGCGGGTTAAACCAAGCCCGCAAATACGAAATCTTGGTTAAACCAAAGCATGGTTAAACCAATGGCGACGTCTAAATTTGTGATTTCTTGCCCGTCATCACCTGGAGAATTCTCAACTTTTTTAGCGCCATCTATCGCATCTACTTATCTCAGACAGGGGTAGGACATGCCAACCTAACAGCAGCAGTGAATTCATCCGGCGTAACCCGAGTGCTATTCTTTTTCAAAGACTTAACGGTAGGAGGGCGCTCTTACGAATATCGGACAAAGATTTGGGTAGACGTTTCATATAGAAGTCCCATGGATTCAAATGAGGTATTGCCATTCATTCCGTCAAGCGCTACTGCACAACGTCATACAGCGAATAACAGAATCAATTGTAATACCTCATTTGCATCAATGGGACTTCTATATGAAACGTCTACCAAAATTGGACTAAAGACAGTCTGGTCATGAATATTTAAATCTAAATGACCGTTATTGGAATTTATAATATATTGCAGCGGGGTTAATCCACTAACTCCGACGGATTTTGAAATGAATAATTTTATTCCAACATTGTCATGATATTATTGAGATTTTTTTAACAAAGGTTTAAGAGATGATTTTGTTATGTCATTGGGACCGAGACTGCCGTAGTAAATGCACGTAGCAGTTTCCCAAATTACCGTTTGGAAATCTCGAGTGCCCAAATCGAGCAGTTCCCTGATCTCAGATTATATCCAACAGTACATAAAAATATTTTGTTAAGAAAATGATCATCCAAGAAAATAAAGATAAAATGTTTTTATATATATATGTTTAACTAAAACAGTTATCAGCTTTTCAAATTAATTTTTATCATCACAGATATGTTCATGACTTAAAACACTTTGTAAATAATTTCATAACAAATTAATGGCAAATATGCCATTAATTTGCAATTTTAGGACATGACACATTACATGACAAACTAAATGGAAAATAAAGCATTTTTTAATGATAATGACTATAAATTCATAAGTTATCATTTTTTAATTTATCATACACCAACAATATTTGTAATGCACTAAAAATTACAAATTGGCAATTTTTTATTCGTTAATTTGTCATGCAATTTTAAAGTAAACATTTTCAAAATCATTCAAATATCTGTGATTGTTAAAATTAATTTAAATGCTAAAATGTTAATTAATCACATCTTTTCGCCTAAATTGTGTTGAATGATCAACAATTTGCATGACTAATTTTAATTTTTCAAAAAAGACCCTATTCTTGACAAATTAATGTGCTTAGTGCATGAGTTTTGTTGATCAAAAAGAAAATATTTTAAATTACTCATTTTTTTCTCTTTCTTTTAGTTGAGCTTGCATTGAGGCAAAAAGAAAGGAAAACAAATGCATTGCGTCGTTTTTGCGTTAATTAGCATGGGTCTCTACGAACTCCAGCCCCATGAGGGGATGTGACTTATTAACCATAAAGGGTTGTGAAAGCTTCGCATATCAATTAATAGGTCTATTTATGTTTGCAGGCCCATCATCAGTTAATACGGTAGGCCCTAAGCCATATTTTTAATCTTAAATTCCTTAAAGGGGGATGGCCCGATTTAAGAATATGACGTTTTCATCTTAATAGATTGGCCTTCACTCCAAAACCCCATCTCTAAAGTTTCGCGCCGATATTTCAATCCGTTTTGATGTGAGAGCTAAAAACGTGATTTTGTAAGCCCCATAGAGTACTGTGTAAAATTAATATTGGTCGACCAAAATGGGGCACATTTTCGCTCATAACTTCCAAACCAAACATCCTTTGGCTCTAAGATTTCACAGGGTAAATGAGAAAAATAGCAGCTTTCTTCTGATACCAAAATGGTAACCACTTCCGGTAAAATCTGGGGCTTCTGGGGACGAGGCTATTAGCGATCGGGCCATGGACCTTTAAATCAGCACAAGTGAACACAATATATATCAACTTTTAAAGAAGCCAACACCTTAACCATAAAGGCCTGTCAAAGCGTCCCATGGTAATTAATAGGCCTACTCACGTTTGCATCATCGGTTAGCACGTACGGTGTGGTGAGTCCATTATCATTTAAGAACTGTTGAAAGGAAGGATCTTCTGTCTCTTGGATACATCGGCTACAGCTACAAAAGATTTTACACAAAGAAAAATATTTACATAAGAATTACACAAGTTATGTAAAGATTACACAAATTGTGTCAGCATAGAATTCCATAATAATTAAGTAAAACTTTGCCTAAGCGATATTATGAAGTTCTAGTATGCTATGTTTTTATGTGTGTAGGGTGTGAACAAAAGTCATTAAAAGAAATTAATATTAATAGGCAACTTGTGGTCCACGTAGTTGGCATATATATATATATATATATATATTTTCAAAGAATATCGATTCTATGTCAAAATACTCTCACCATTTTTTTTCAAAATACTTCCACTTGTCAACAAAATTCAGGTGAGTTCAAGTTTTAAGAAACGTTGAAACACCTGTGCAGTCGACTTCTTGAGCTGATCTACATATAATTAGACATCAAAAGCATTTACGAAATACCTGTGAAAAAAAATAATTAGAGAGATTTTCTGCTCAAATCCCCTCCCACCACAAAATTGACGACTGGTAGTGGAGACAATGAGTGCAGTTTTTGTGGTGTAAATACCAAGTGCGCTGCACATTTGAGGAAATGTTAAGGTGTCCAACAACAAACCGATGCCAAGTTGAACAAATGTTAACAGTTAAATGTAGATGTGTGCCTATGCAATTTGGTAGATGAGATACGAAATCTTTTATATCACGAAACCTAAGACGTAAGAAATCAGAAATTTAGCCAGTATTATCCTTTATAGTAGGAGTGGACTATAAATGGGTCATTTTTGCTTTTCATTAGGGCTGGGTTTCTTTGTATTCTATTATACCTATCTCGACGTGAAATGACAAAATTTTTTACTTCGGGTCCAAGAAAAAAGTGTGCAGCGCCCTCTTGTATCATGTCCTGTAATAATTTTGTGGTGGGAGGGGATTTGAGCAGAAAATCTCTCTAATTACTCTTTTCACAGGTATTTCGTAAATGCTTTTGATGTCTAATTATATGTAGATCAGCTCAAGATAGCTTATTTTGGAAGTTGCATGAAAATTGGACATTGCATTTTCTTAAAAGTTGACGTTTTAGGTCAAAATTTAGTGTGAGGGCGCTTTTCACAATTTTTCGCCAACAGTTTTTCTTTTGCTACAAAGATGACCACAAATTTGACCTGTTCAAGAAATTTGATCATTCTATCTCATTTAGTTTGCCTGTAGCACTCATTTGAATGTTCCTCACATGCTCCTATTCAAATGTACAGGGGTCAATGCACTTTCTTTATGTGCATTTGAATGGGAGCATTCAAATGAAAGTTGAAATGAGCACTGCAGACCAACTACATGTAATAAAGTACTCAAATTCTTGAGCTGGTCAAATTCGTGGGGTTACCTTCACGGCTGTGAACTTCAAAACAGCAAATGAGAAAGCATAAGCGAAAATCGTGAAAAGCACCCTCACGCTAAATTTTGACCTAAAACGTCAATTTTTAAGAAAACGCAATGTCGAATTTTCATGCAACTTTCAAAATCAGCTATCTTGAGCTGATCTACATATAATTAGACATCAAAAGCATTACAAAATACCTGTGAAAAGAGTAATTAGAGGGATTTTCTGCTCAAATCCACTCCAACCACAAAATTACAGGACATGACACAAGAGGGCGCTGCACTTTTTTTCTTGGATCAGAGGTAAAACAATTTATCATTTCATGTTGAGATAGGTTTAATAGAATACAAAGAAACCCAGCCCTAATGAAAATAACCAAAAAAGTAATTTTGGCCTCCGTATAGCCCACTCCTATTTATAGTCACGAATCATGAATCGACTGCAAGTCTAACACACATCGACATCTAAATATGCATACTGGCGTTAATATCCATACCAAAACGTTTACATTTGCTAAGCTTTAACATTATGTAAATTTGTTTAAATGTCCCGCTTCTGATCAAATATCTTGGCAAGAGTTCCATATTTTGTCCCCGTTCTCCTTCGAAGTTCGACATGAAACAACTTAAAAAAATTGGCTTGGGGTTTTATTAGTTTTAGGCCACAAATAAAAAAGTGTTTCTGGTAGAATTTTAAAGGGGTTACATAAGGAACTTCAATTTCGTTTGTTTTGCATCGTTTTATGTGAACTTAAAACGTCATCTCAGAATGATCAAAATGTCAGTTAGAACCTTGTAATTCTCAGCTCACGAAGGACTATAAGCGAGTTAGTGAAAGGACTAAAGGGCATGTTAATAGCCGAACATATAGCATACATCACAAACTCATTAGTTTGTTCATTTTTAGTGTTTAAATTCCCATTGCCTTTTAAATAGAAACCCATAAGGAATATTTGGGTTCTCATTTTTATAAATTAGATATAATTTCTTCTAGATATATTGAAAATACGTTGTTCATTGAAAACATGGCTCCTCCATTCTCGATTACTTCTACTTACCTCACTGTAGGCACACTACAAGCATTTCCGTTATTCAATCTGCGTCTCTTTGGCGGTGGTGAACTCTGTTTTATTTTCCAGGAAAACAAAATAGAAATATATGAAACATAGAGAAACAGGAAATAAATCATTTGATATAAAACACAGCAATAAATATTAACTTTCATTAAACCAAGGATTTTTTCTACAACATTCACGACCGGGGGGTGGGGGGTGGGGGGTTTACCATGGTTAAACCATCCCCTGATTTGTTCGTAATTAAGGGATAAACATCATCTTGTTTGCATTTAGGTATCAGTGTGTAGCTACGTATGTCCTTTCTTCAAGTAAAGTACAACTATATCAAATTTTAACAATATGACGTCATAGTGACGTCATAACTGAGAGCTTATTTGTAACGTTATTTGTAAGCAAATCGCCATTCATGCAAGCAAAATTGGTATTTATTTGGCAAAGATGGGTGCCAAAGTAAGCATACACTATAAAATTAGAAAAAAAATACAAATCTTGTCCGTATTTGCTTATACAGAGCATCATATGTAACAAAATACCATATTTTGGCATTTTACATAGCAAAGTATAGGAAGGTGCAAATGGCAACCACTCCCCAACCTTCCGACTTTGACAGGACACCCTGACATCTCTGAAGGTGGTACCTCCAATTTTATTCCGCTAAAATGACGGAAAAGACGAACTTACAATTACATAAAAGTCTTAGATCATATTCGTTGCATTTTTGTGCTACAGGGAATCACCCGTTAGGGGGTTGTAACCACCCCCTCCCCTTGGTCGGACGAGGGTTAACATGCTCGTATATGTTAAAAACTTAGGGAACCTTTGTTTGCAAGTGAAAGCACAATTTTGACGACAACTGTCCACTTTTACTTGGGTCCACCAATAGGATAGACAATTATATATCTTCTTTGTCAAAATTTATTTTTTTACTAGAAAAAGTAATTTCCTAAGATTTTAGAATAGCGAAATAGATTTTAAGATGTAAGTAAGAGCAAACATTTTAACCACTACAGATCTAGATACGCGATGTACAAAATGGTGACAACGACAACAACGAGCTATTGTTTTTGTCTATTTCGTGTCCGTATTTTTTACTAGAAAAAGTAATTTCCTAAGATTTTAGAATAGCGAAATAGATTTTAAGATGTAAGTAAGAGCAAACATTTTAACCACTACAGATCTAGATACGTGATGTACAAAATGGTGACAAATTGTGAAGGAATAATTTCAATCTCATAGAGATATTGTAATAAACAATTTGAATAACGACATCGACGACGACATCGAGCTGAGGGGTAGCAAAGAGCAAACATTTTAACCAGAAATTGTAACAAATTGTGAAGGAATAATTTCAATCTCATAGAGATATTGTAATAAACAATTTGAATAACGACATCGACGACAACAACGAGCTGAGGGGTAGCAAAGTCCCGGAGCAAAGTGCCATTTAATTTAATCACTACAGATACAAGCGATGTACAAAATTGTGACAAATTGTGAAGGAATAATTTCAATCTCATAGAGATACTGTAATAAAATTGAACACGACGTCACGGACGACAACAACGAGCTGAGGGTATCAAAGCAACATTTTAAAAACCAGAATTGTACAACAATTGTGAAGGATCATTGCAATCTCATAGAGAACTGTTAAACATTTGAACACGACGACATCGGCTGGACAACAACGAACTGATGGGTAGCAAAGCAACTTTTAACCAGAAATTGTAACAAATAGTGAGAATACTTTCAATATCTAGAGATTTGGTACTACAATTTGAACAACGACATCGACGACGACAACCACGACTTAGGGTAGCAAAAGCAAATATTTATAAAAAAAACCAGAATTGATATACACTTGTGAAGGAATAAGGTTAATCTCCTCGAGCTACTGAAGAAACAATTTGAACACTCGACAACGCGACGCACCGAGCTGGGGTAGCAAAGGCAATATTTTACCAGAAATTGTCAACAATTGTGAAGGAATAATTTATCCAAAGATATACTGTAATCAACAATTTGAACAACGACATCGACGACGACAACGAGCTGGGGGTATCAGAGCAAAACATTTTAACCAGAAATTGTGACAATTGTGAAGGAATAATTTCAATCTCAACTAGAGATCTTTGTAATAACATTGACCAAACGACATCGACAACGACACAGCTGAGGGTAGCAAAGGCAACTTTTAACCATAAATGGTAACATTGGTGAGGACTATGTCAATCTCTATAGATACTGTAATACATTTGAACACTACCATCGACGACGACAACGAGCTGAGGGTAGCAAAGGCAACTTTAAACCCAACTTGGTGACACTTGTGAAGGAATAATTTCAATCTCATAGAGATCTGTAATACAATTTGAAAACGACATCACGACGACACACTGAGGGGAGCAAGAGAGCAAACATTTACCAGAATTGTGACAAATTGTGAAGGAATAATTTCAATCTCATAGAGATCTTGTAATAACATTTGAACATGCAAACGACAATCGCGCGACACGAGCTGAGGGGTAAGCAAAAGACAACATTTTAACCAGAAATTTGACAAATTGTGAAGGAATAATTTCAATCTCATAGAGATATTGTATAAACATTGAACAACGTCATCGACGACGACAACAACGAGCTGAGGGGTACAAAGAGCAAAACCTGGTAACCCAAAATGTAACAAATTGTGAAGAATAATTCATCTCATAGAGATCTATCTGTATAAACAATTTGAACAACGACAGGACGACGACAACACGAGCTTTGTTTTTGTCTTTTCGTGTCCGTATTTTCCAAGGTTTTTTTTTTTCATAACATTGACAAAATGCCCTTAAGAATATGCAGACATTTTTGCCACCCTCAAAATGTCGATCTTTTCTCAATTTACTCAATGTTACCGGAAGATGCTATGTTCAGTCATACACAATATTAAAGCGCTTATTGAGACGTTTCAAATGTAGTAAAATATTTTTTACTATTGCCATGGTAACCACGTAGGCGTCTGTGGCTAAACACGTAAACCCGATACTAAGATAATACAAAACAGGCAATTGTCATTTTGGATACTATATATTTAGGATAAAAATGCAGGGCTATGAAGCCGGGTGTTAGTTATGCTTGCCATCACACTCATGGCAACAGTTACGTCCATTCAGGACATGTGCCAACCATATTTTACATATGAAGCAGATTCAAAAATCTCTGCCCGCCCAAAAATCTAATTTCTTATATTTGATGCCGAATGTCATGTTCTACGATACTTTCCATTTTCAGTTACCCAAAATTTTTTGACCTCATGTTCAATTTGTAAACGTTCAGAATAATACTTTATTGTACTAAAAATAACCTAATCTAAGGTACTCTTCTGTTTTTTTTGTGGCAGGATTTGCTTGTTATAGGCATATTTTAATTATTAGATTCGGTTTTTCCATTTTGCATTTGAAGTATTGCTCAATGTTCAGTGCCACGCACTTGTTCATATGGCCTCTCTAGTATTTATTAACTCCATACTTTGATATATAGGGTCGAATCGATAATCATAATCTCGACAACGCATCTTGGATTTCTCCAAACGCCCAAGGGTGCCAGGTGCCCCCGCAGATTCCAATTTTTACAAACCCTTGTCTCTCACGTCATCCAAAAAAATTGTGTATAACTCAACTTTACGGTCATCCATACCTTGGCATTCTCCCTCCGACTCTAAATTAGTAAATGCTACAAAATCTTAACCGTCTCACTGTCCTTGAAATGGATGCAGGCTCAGATCGTACTTTTCAAAACCATTATTTTTTTCCCGTTTTTAATGATATTCATATTTTTTTTTAATTTTGTATGTCTAATATTCGTATTCCAATTTCATCATGATGTATTTTCCGGTTGCCATATGGTCTATAGCATGGTCTCCTCAAGCGTCGTCTCAACCCATATTGTCTATACCAATAGTTTTGCTATAACCATTTAGTCTAAGTTCCAATTTATCTACCACCCAGAATGTCTATATCCATTTGGTCTAATGTCCGTCTAGTCCTTCCCATTTTGTCTACTACATTTGTCTAATTCCCCTGTGGTCTAATATCCATCGAGTCTAATCTCTATTTTGGTCAGTTTCAATGGATTATTAGACATTCTGGTTCTTAGATATTGTCTTTAGACTAAATGGTTATAAATTGATTTTTAATTGGTTTAAAACACAAAATATTGATTTAAATATTAGCCCAATGGATATTTAGACCATGGATTAGACCAAATAGAGATTAGACTCGATGATATTAGCATGTTGGGCGATCCGGACTCATGAGTCCGAAGCTGAGTCCGAGTCCATCAGCCTCGATCGAGTCCGAGTCTGAGTCCTCGTCTTGAGTCCGATTCACGAGGTCTGGTCCTGATCATGGAACCTGGTCCGATCCGAGTCCGGTCCAGCAGTTCCTGAGTCGAGTCCAGTGATCCGACCAATTCAGAGAGTTTGGCTTGAACTAATCGAATTCATGACCTAAATATTGCAATAATAACCATTAAGTGGAATTGACATACTTTGACAGGTTATGCACCCTCGTGTAGCGCAAGCCCACAATGATTGCTTTGATCAATACCATCTATAAACGAGGTGCAACATTCCTCCTGGCTGGCGCAGACCATGCATGCTCGTGTTTATACCTGTCCAACAAAATAATCAAAGTGTATTACTTTTTTCACAATAAATTTATTTATGGTCTAAATGCATTACCTGTTCGCTGATCACTAGTCAAATTACCTGAAAATTTCATCCAGTCTAATTTTTATTTCAAAACATTTAATTTAATAAATATTATCTCAGAATCTCTTCATTCAACCTTTTTTGCAAAGTCAAAGTATCTATATGCTCTATTTTCATCTAACCTATGTCGTCTAAATACCGTGCGTCCATAATTGGCATTACGCGCGTAATATTTTCACATACATAATATTATGTACGAATCTAGATATCGCTAGTTAGTTGCATAAAAAATTAAGGGTTTGTTTGGGGCTTAGTAGGCCACCATGGCAAATCCTGGTCTGGCAGTTATTCAGTTCCTCATCCTATAGCTTCTTAGTTGCAGCCCTGTATATGCAACTCGTGTAGCTGTGTGCAGTTTGTGAGTGGCTAGACTTTACAACATGGATTTGAAAGCTTACTAGATGAACCTGCCCAATGAAACTGCTTGGTAGTTTGGGGAGGAGGATATAATAATCACAATAGCTAAGTCTAAGACAAACATGAAAAGAAAATACCTCTTGAATAAGAACATTTAAAAATTATTTTGCATACTTTGAATTTGATTATAAACATGTTTGCAATAATTACCTAAAAGCCCTTTTGTGTAGGCTAAGCTCACCCCTTTTCAATTATATTGGATCAAGGGGTTTTTGAAATTTTGCTTATCGACTCAGCCGGACTCATTTTTTGAGTCCGAGTCCACTGTGGTTGAGTCCAAGTCGAGTCCAGCAGGTCCCGAGTCCGAGTCCATGGGGCCTGATCCGAGTCCTGGAAGCCTGAGTCCGATTCGAGTCCGAGTCCCCTAAGCATGACCCGGTCCGAGTCCAGTCCTACTCGACTCACCGATTGAGTCCGAGTCAGAGTCCGGACTCGCTCAAAATCGGATATTAGACCAAATGGGATTAGACCAACTGGTATAGACCAATGGTCATTGACCAGAATGCCTTAGACCAAGGGCATTAGCAACATATCTTAACTAGCTGATCTAAATGGATCTTAGAACCAAATGGATATTCGACCAGATTGATGTAGACCAGATGATATAACTAATGTTGTATTATGACAGATGGATATAGACAGATGTATTTAGACCAAATGGACTTTAGACCTATGATATTCGACCATTGGTATTTATAATTGGGTTATAGACAATATTGAATAGATACGACAATGAATTTTTTAGACCAAAGGATATTAACTACAGGCTATTAACTAAATGGTTATTAGCCGAAATGGGTTATTAGAACCAATTAAATTAACCCTCTTCTCGAAGAGGGTGTTACCACCCCCTTCAGGTTTTTTTCCTCCGGCTTGCTAAAACCCCCTTTTTTGTGACAACTTAATTAATGTATTGTCATTAACCTTTCCTCCTTTTCCAAAAAACAACCTCCCCCGGGGTATAGGTAGGGTGTCCCAATTGATGGGGGTGGGGGGGGGGTTGGTTGGAACCACCCCCCCCTCGGGAGCGAAGTATCCCAACGTGCCTATCACAAAAACACTGGTATATCACAACACTTCTTTTGGTACCAATAGATTAGCTGTGGTCCTCCTCTTTCTTGATCCAACTATACCAACACCTCGCTTCGTCCAATTACGTTATAAAGTTCGCATTTCAGCAAATTGTCCACTTTCCATAGACACAACACGGGGAAATCAATTTTTCCCAACAATTAGGAATTCCTATTTTCATGCTGTTTTTCAGGCTCTATTTGATGAGTATTTTTTTTTTTATGTACAATGAAGCATTTTACTCTATAATAAGGGGTTGAGTCACTAAAAGGCGAATATCAGTTTCCACCTATATCGTATTTTCGGACTTTCCGTTCCCTCCTCAACATATGACGTCATAGTGACGTCCTAATGGGGATGGACTATTTTGGTAACAATGGAAAGAAGAACTCTAAGCTATCCTTTGTACCCATTTACAGGAATCGGATTTTTAGTAACCCCCCCCCCCTCGGGAGTTTGGTTCACAAAAAATGTGGGCTCGGTAGCAAGGGTTAAACAAATGACCATTAGACAATGGGATAGTCCAATGGCAAGCGTGATTATCAGAAAAAAACGAAATAATCACAACAACCTGAGTTGAGTTTTTCCCCCTACCTCTGTCAAATGTGACCGCACCACCACCCAACAACCACTCTGCCAATTTAACTGAAACAACAACATACTCCTATACTCCCAACATTTCCTAGTTTCTATCCAAATGACATTGGTCCAATTGCAAATAGCCACTGCTAATAATTCAGGATTTCCTATAGTCTTTTCATAAATAAAAATCTGAATTTTTAATAATTTTTAACTTAATCCTTTTATTTGATCATACTTTTAAAATTAACTTTCTACTTTGGATTTTCAGGCATCTATTACATTTACGTCTCAAAATTTGTGTCCCTATTCAATCCTGTTGCCGTCATTTGTAAGTTAGATTAGAATTATTGTTAGAATTTTTCAACACACGCATTTCAAAAAAATAGGAAACTATTTTGAAAATCGAACCATTAAAAATACATACTTTTACCTACCGGTAATATCCCATTTTGTTCTTTTTCCAAACATTTTGAGACAATCCTTACCATTCATTCACCAAATACGAATGATGATTTAATGACATGAAGCCTGATATTTATGTAGATCGCCTCATGCGCGACCCGACCTTTTCCTCTCCTATTTTACATGTCCCCTTTTTGCCTGGCGTCTTCAATGGCTACCAGAGATACACACATATCAGTGGTAGTGCTCCCTCAACGGCCCCAAAAAAAAAAGGGGCCCGAAAAAAAGCACTGTACCTGCTATGCACTCGTGCATGTATTGGAAGAGGAAATTCCAGACAATTAACAATTGTCGAGTAATAAACCCCACAAATACAGTTTCTTTGTGGACACATGTATTGCAACTGCTTGCTTTGTGCAACAATTGGCCAAAAGGGTATGTACTCCCATGTATATATAGGAAGACCAAAAATATTACAAACTATTAAACCCCGTCCACCAAGGTTTTCCCCCTTTTACTTTACTTCACGACAAAGGGATGGGGGGGGGTGGATATACAACCCTGTTTTTTCGTCTTGTTTTGTATTTATGTCCTTTTTATTTTTTTTCTTCAATACAGTCAAAACACTCTTAAGTGTCTAACATATGTACGTCATGAGACTCATAACTTAGAGCTTATTTATAACATTAATTTGTAGCAAATGTAAGCGACACTAAAATAAGGCAGTTTCACGAAATTGGTATTACCATCAATTTCACACTACCAATAACATGGTGAGGCCTTTTAATTTTCATTTACGAGGAATGACCCGCTGAGGTCTGTAAATTCCATAAAAGCGACTGTGGTTATATAACACATTAAGCCATCTCCTGGAATTTAAAGGATTAACCCTTGTCTCCCTGAGCCACTTTTTGTAACACAACTCCCGAAGTGGGGGGGGGGAGGTTACCACCACCACCCCGTGATTTTCGTTTACGACCCGATTCCTGTAATTTGGTACAAAGGAGCTTTGAGTTTATTCTTTCATGTGCCGAAATAGGTACGCAACATCCTATTTGACTCAACCTTCAAAAAAAAACAAAACTATGCGTAACTGGAGAAAGTACGAAAATACCGAATATAGGATGGAAAACTTGATAATTGCATTTTAGCGACTCAAAACCCTTTTAGGCCCAAAAAATGCTCCTCGTTATATAAACTAGTCATTTTTCCTTCCCTCAAGTACAGTAAAAACGCATGAAAATCCTTAGTCCTAACTTTTTGGCGAACATTATGTCCCCCTATTCTACCACTGTGTCTCTGGAAATTGGCAGTTTTGCCTGACTGCACTTATGACGTCATTGTGACTAATGCTAGGCATGTTGACACTCATTTTGGTATCAGTGGAAAGAGAGACCATAGCTAATCTAGTTGTAAAAGTCAATCTTGGTATACGGCTCTCCCGAACGGGGTATCCATCACTTAGGGATCCCCTGTATCTTACCTATTACCCCCGGTGGATTTTTGTTTTGGATGAAGAAGCGAAAATGTCAATTGACCTTACATTGAATGTAGGGCTGTACGAAAGTTGATCTTTTTTAGGCGGCTTAAGTGTTTTTTGGGCCAAGCTTATTTTTGGTTTTCCGTTTACATAAACATTCGGAACGCTTTCGGAAGGGTTCGACAACCACTCAAGTGCAAATTGAGAACAAAATATGTGTGACTGAAAAAAATCTCCATTCGTGTATTTTTTAACAAAAATTTACTTCCATTAAAACAATATGCATTAACACACCCACACACACACACACACACACACCACACACACACACACAACACACACACACACACACACACACACACACACGCACACACACAGCACACACATACAAACCAAACACACACACCACCACTGGTCACAACACACACAAACATCGTCACACAACACACATTCTTCGCCCACACACCACAATAACACACTCTCACACCTAGCCATCTTGTAGGCCAAAGACTATAAAATACAAATACTTCACTTAATTTCTTTAAATGACAGATTTAAATAAAAACAAAACGAATATGATAAAGGTCACACCATCTTTAGATTAGATTAATCCAACTAATTAAAATGGATTGTTCCGTTATCACAATCTTTTTTATCTATCTGTTTTGATGTATTTTTTATTATTTGTTAGAATTCGTTAACGGATCATAAAAATAATGGAATAAAAAAAGGAAAATTTTTTGTTTAAAATGAATGGTAATATTAGCATTTAAAGGATTTGCCAAATCCGAACAATTAAAACTACCCAATAGCTTTAATGACCTGTGATAGTGCCCATTTTTTGCTGCTTGGTCACCAAAATTTTTCAAGAGCAATCGTTGCCGATCCTTTACACAATACCAAATGTGAATTTATGACCTAGGCAGTTCTTTCGCGCAAACTGAGGCTGCCCACGCTTGGCTTGTGATTCTAGTATCCTACCAACATGCTGATCTGAGCCTGGCGTACTCAAGGCGTACCAGGAGACCATAATGGCAGTGCTTATGACTAACCTCAAACGAACCAGTCAACGACGTAACTGGCTACGCCGCTGCTAGTGCAAACCCCTTGTTTCTACTTATTCTTCGATCTTCCTCGCTGAGTGGACATGCAGCGCAAATTGTTGAAATGGCCAATTAGACCATTAACAAAATGAATAGTCAGCCATGTAATCAGTAAGATAGCTGCATTTCAAATTTCCTTTCCCATTTTTGTTGTTTTTCCCCTCTTGCTCTTTGTGTGCTTTTAACCAGTGGCATACCAACCGGAGAGGGGGGTGGTAAAAGAAACAGGCACAAAATTGGAACCAACTTTGCATTTCCTCTTTTTTTGAGACATTCACCAATTTAAGCCTAAAATTTAGGAAATTAAACCAAGGTAACTTTATACTGTTTCCCTCTCTGACGGGATGATTTTGAATCCCCCCCCCCCCCCATCGACTGCTTCGGTACACCACTGTTCGGCTGTCCTTTCCCCTTAATACCAGATATCGGTTTCGTATAACATAAATTACACAGCTCCTTTAGCCTGATAATATCCCTTGCAAAACATAGAATGATTCCACGCACGCCTTCGCTCGCACGCACGCCACGCACCCCACACTATACATTCCACACCCCCCATAACCCTCACACACCACCTCACACCCCCCCCACACCACCACACACAAACACGAAAAAACTAATGGCCTGCCCTGAACAGGAACTTTTTTGTCAATTCCCTAGATCAATATTTTGGCTGACTTTTTTCATTGAAAAGAAAGCAGATATGCGAAGCAAACTGTGGGTGGAACTATTTACTAGCATGGTGTAGAGTTCAGTTTTGTTTGAAAATAGGTGTGTTTTTTTCTTTTGTTTGCCTAAATAAAAAAAGAAACAAACAATCCCCCAGCAATGAACGCGAGAGTCGTAAATGGTGGCAATAGCCCCGAGGAGAGGCATCACTAGTCAATTCAACGATTTTCTTTTTATCTCACCGTTTTTTTTTTTTTTTTTTTTTCCCTTTTAATGTGATCTATATAGCTTCTTAGTCTTATGCACCAGTTTTTTTGAGGCATTCATTCAACTCAACTCAATAGGGTCATGTGATCACATAAAAACCCCTATTCTTAACTACATAAAAAATCCGACTTTAATGCTTATTTTATCCCACAAAGCTTAGATCTTAGGGAATTTTTGCATGCTTATGAAATGTCTTAAGGTTCTTAAACTTTTGGAACACTTTTTATCCCTAAGTACTGACATGTGTGTATTTAGTACAGTACGTTATCGACACAATTGATATGCATCATGGGATTGATTCAAAACACACCATCTGTCTTTAGAATATAGCTTCAAACTTTTTAATTATCGTTGGGGAAAACCCCATGCAGTAATATACCACGTAGGAATTCCCATGTATTGTACTTCGGTTGTCCTGTGCACTACGTATTCTAATTGCTATGGACCCATGACTGGAAATCTAAACGTGACAAAGGGGAAGTTTCCCAGGGAAATGCTATAATTACGAAACGGGAAAGTCCGGCTTGAATAGTACTGTACGTATTGTGCACTCATAAAACCAATTTCCAACCCGTATTGTCCGTACCCAACATTATTTATGATTTTTGGGGCAAATATTTCTCTCACTATACGATTCCTGCTATATAAGTTCAGTGTGATACATACAAACCAACTCTACCAATGGGAGTTGGAAACATCACTGCAAATTCAGTTTAACACGCTCTAAAAACGTATTTAATTGCCAAGCCATCGACCGCCATTGCAACAACAGTGGGATAGCCCACCATGTAAGAAGTTTGCTGGAAACAGTGAGGCGGGGATGTTTGAGAGCGCTGTTTTGACGAGTCACCTGCAGAAGCTCGTAGTGTATTACAACATAACCTTGAAACAGAGAAAGACAAGGTTTGGCTGATAGTATGCATTCATTCTGAATTACAATGCCGAGGCCGCGACGTTAGCGATAACCTGCTGGTCGTCGTAAGGCATGTCCGTTGCGAATTTCTTGTACCGTCCATGGGAAAGAAGGCGACAAGGTAGAATTGGGTCACTACCATTCAGGAAGATATTTCACTGTATCGGAACGTTTTTAAGAACATCAAGAAATGGACTACGTGAACAAGGTGAGTTTGCAAAAATCTCCAAAGGAATTAATTCGTAAACTTCACTCCAAAAAAGAGTGCAATTTACTTCAAAAGAGCGAAGAATTATCCCGAAAGAGTGAAATTTCACTCAGTAAGGATTTGTGCTTCCATTTTGATATAAGATTGTTCACTAGCTGTCAATTCTTATCGAGTTTGAACTTTGACTCTTTAATAGTGTTTTTGTTTTTCACTCTTTTCCCATTCTTTTGGAGAGCATGTACCGAGCGTACTTTTTTTGTATGTGCAGTTTTACTAACTTTTACTTTTTTTAAATTTTAGAGAGTGATGAAAAAGTTTCTAGGATTTCCCGTAATACTTACTTTATTTCCAAATTTACATAAATTTGTAAATTTAAAATGACGCTTTTCTTTTCCCTTAATTTAAGGAAAGGGGAAAACGTCATTTTGATCCGTCTAATTTTAATTGACAGATCTATTAATAACTCCTTATGGTACCATGATGTGCTGTGCGTCTCTCTGTGTCTGTGTGCGCGAAATAAAAGTAGTAGTCTACACTTTGGGTACATTTCATCAAGCTTTCTTGTGCAGTGATGGCTCAGATTTTATTCTTCAAATGCCTCATATTTAAATAAGGCGCTTGAGTGTGGTAAACAGGTCCCTGGTACTGGTGTTGGGGTAAACGGGCATTTAGTGGTCACTTTGGGTCAGTCCATCAATTATGGTGTACCGATAGATTTCAGTGTCCCCTTTAATATGTGAACATTTGTTTATTTAGATCAACAATGAAGATAGCTATATAGCATTTCCACCTATTTGTCTTTTTTATAATATGAAAACATTGAATTCATTACCTTGAATTTTATGTATAAAATAAGGTGTCGTTTCCATAAATATTGGCTAAACGTTGTGGTTATTGGTTTTGCTGTGGCACTCACAACCTTGAAAGTATAACTATGGTATATTTGTGTTCAATTTATTATAAGCAACACATATAGCTTTTGTATATAATAAATCTTACTGTTTTGTAACTAGCTGATCACATTATAATTACTGCAAGTCATGGGTTCCCCGTGTGAACAAAACCCTAAATTGGTTGTCCCGTTTTTTTACGTTTACAACACGACGAGGCTTAAACCAATGGTTTGGCTCTGACTGAAAGTAAATTAACATGCTAAATCTCTTTCATACTTGTGCATGCTATATTTTATAAAGTTTGTAAAGACAAGTGTCATCTAAAACTTATAAAATGTTGAATATCCTGTGGTTCTTCTTGTAAACGCGACAACCAATGGTTCCTACTACACCTTGTGCTTGAAAAAGATTAATTTTATGACCATTTGTACTATTAAATTAAGGTGCACCTCAACATAACCAAATGTACATATAAAACTATATACATATCACATAGTAAGGAAATTAATCTTTTAGAAATCAGAAAATTGTTGGTGTCCCATTTCACATGGGGAAACTTGAATGCAGTTTTTATTGCCATATGAATTTTTGAAGACTTTTACCTCATCTGATAGTTATTTAACGTAGGAATGATAATTATGATATAGTTTGTTCATGAAATAATTGACATCCTCCTTAAATTGTGGTTGTTCTTCACCCCACATGTAACAAGTTTGTTACCCTAATTTTCTGGAATGACCAATCTGGGGCTTACTTTTTGGTTAAAATGTTGTCTATAATTCAGTACATGTCAGGTTCCATACTTTTTCCGTTGTCCTTTTTATCAAGGACAAACAAAAACAAACACAACAAAGTCACAATTATAATTAGACAAGCTGCAGCCGTATATTACTTATACGAAAAACAAGAAATTAAATATTAACACGAATCAAAAGACATAACAAGTCTTACTTAAATATCACATTATACTATAAATCAAAATTCATTTTTAAAAAAAGACAAAACTTAAAAAATTTAAATAACCTTTTTTGTGGCAATATGATATTCAAACATTACGCTTTCAGTAGATAACAAAGCAGTGAAATTAGGTGTGTTTTTGGAAACGGCCATTTATATAAGTCGTTTCCAACACAAATTAAACAGAGAGAAATGGCTTTTTCTTATACCAAACATATGATCACAAGTTATTTAATTGAAATGTCTGGATCAATTTCTCATTAATCACAAAAATTGTTGTTTACTGTTAACACACACAAAAATATGCTCAACAGTTTCAGGGCATTTGACAAAAAAGCATAAGCGAGAATCTTTTTTGTATGCTTATTATGTGGAGTAACATTTTGGGGGTCAAAGTTCGTTAAGAGTATGGTATGGTTTGCTGTAACCAAAGAGGTTCTATATAGATGAGAGGCACAACGTTCGTAAATTTTAGAAATAAAACACCGTTCGCGCATGTTTTTGCCGACCACAAAGAAACATAGATACCAACAATAGAAATCAATGGCTGCCTCCGCTTCTCTCCACTACTGTGGGTGCCGCTTTGCATTGATACACTAATCGGTAGTGCTACAAATTAATGCATGTGTTGAGGTGGCCAGGTGTAATAATCATAGTGTACCTGGATAATTGTGCGCAGATACTCTTTTTTTTCTCATAATGCAATGCGCGCTTTAGGTAAAAGATGTATTCATTGAGATGGTTTATTTAAATCAAGACGACTGATGTGTGGCCATTGGCAGACAAAATTAACCACCCAATAGCACCCAACACTCCCACAACTGAATATTTTGGCGGATTGTTTGTATCGAATTGAATTATGTGTGTATACAAGCACCCAATCTAATAATTATTCCGTGCAATATTCAAATGTCAGCGCCCAGCCCGGACGACTGGTTGAAGGGTTTACCCCCTTAGCTGTAACCATTTAGTTGCAGGGTGGGGGTTCGTATTTGTATGTTATGCATTGAGACAAGTGTCTTACGTGGGGTACAGATGTGAAGGCCAGCGGTCATTCCAGATCCATTTCTTCATTCAGTAAAATTACATCCTCTATTTCAACTTTTACCTACCCATATAATTAGATGACTATTTGGGGCGCTGTCCCTTTTTGACAATCCATTGTTTTGGTAATATCTGTAGACCTGAATAATCATTTATAGGTTCAACAAGATACGATAAGGATCACAAATAATGAATTGACACAAACATGTGCGGATCTATGCAACAACCTCGACTTTCCTGACACAGTTCAATGGCCATAAGCGTTAGGTTATTGGACAAAACTAAACTTCATGCGGTTGGGATGGTTTTTGCAAGCATTACCTATAGATGTGTAAATTCACACTCTCTAGCTATAGAAATACAGAGCTTCTCCAAGCCAGCTATGCAATTGCTGCAGTTGTAGTTTACTTATTGTTAATGAATGGTTTTGTTTTGCTTTTTTCTGTGAATGGCATGTCTAAGTGCAAGATACGATGGTCAATAATTTACAGTGACGGGCTACCAAGAGCCTTTAAGATGTAATAAAAAAAACAGGTTCCAGTATATTCAACAAGCACTGGGAAGGAAACTGAAGAGATGACTCATTTTCCGGCAAGATGATTATGGAAAAAACTTAGCTCCATACTCCGCACTAAAGGGGATATCTTGCAAAGAAATATATTCAGCATACTGAAAAAACATACAATCACTTCCGCCTATTTGAAAATAATTTGGATGTTAACATTGTGTGGCGGACGGAAAGATTGAAGTCCACCCTTCAAACAATGCGCACTGGCAATGCTTTGTTAGAATTTTTGAAGCACATGTTGACAAAGTCAAATACATGCGGCAATCGATACTGTTCAATAACGACAAGCTTCAACTGTTTTAACAGTCATGATGGGGAAAGTACATGACCAATAAAAACAGAAATTCATTATATACATTGTGAAAGTCACAACTTGTTTTCAAATGATGCCATTAAATTCCAAAAAAACTTATATTAGGTGACAAAAACTTAAAAGACTTGAAATCTAAATATAATGAATTTAAATTTTAAAATTTTTGAATTTGAAATTTTGAGTCTTTAAAATGTGGTTCCCTACATAAATCTCAGAGATTTACTTTACGTCTTTGGAATTAGAGAGTGCAAGTGGTTGTTGTATAGAATTTTAATATGGTTTATAGGAAACCCCTTAATTAAAGAGAAACTTAATTTTCAGCCATAAAATAAGTACGTCAATGGATGATCGATAAATGCTTACTGGGAGTGCGCAATGTGGTATTTTTGTGTGTGTCACGACTATTTCCAACAAATGGCAATACTGTTCACAAGCTTATTGGGTATTCACCAGTGCTTTTTCATATATATATAATTTTCATTGTTTTCCATTTAAAAATATAGGCTCCACCTATGAAGCACGCCTAGAGTTAACATGTAATTAATTTGCACGGGACACTCACCCGAAATGGAACCCCGTTTGGACGTACTGTACCGCCAATCCTTCTTGTAGTCCTAAAGCCATCGCGAAATTTTAGCCAAATTGGTATCCTGAAATGGTTGACAAAACACTACTTATTATTCAACCTCAGTACACTATGCTCTACACAAAAAATGCATAATAGCCTTTATGAGTGGGTGCTTATAAAGGTAGGGTCTTTTGACAATCAAGGAGGACACAGGGGTCAAAATTTAAAATGATCCGGTCAAGTTTGAACAACAAAAAAAGGTATAGTTGGTACTATCTACAACCAAAAGTTTTGGAGTTACGGTTAAAAACAGCAAAAATAGGTCAAAAGGTCAGTTTCAGTGACAGGGGGTCAATTTTTAAAGTTGCTCCAATTTGGTTAAAAAAGTTGTCCAATAATTGATGCATGAGTGTTTCTAATGCTTACTACGAAAGTAGGCGAAAAACAATTAGGTCAAGCGGCCCGCCCCACATGAATACAATGGACATAGAACTTTGTTTCCCCCTACATATGTAACTAAGCATTTTAGACAGTCAAAACTATAACTTATTTTAATCCTATTAGGCCGCAATAATTGCACCATTTGTACCAATCAGAGCAACTTTGAAATATGAACCCCTGTACAAATGAAAATGACCCTCCTTTTATTGACTTTCTGTTTTTGGCCTATAACCCCAAACTTTGGGCTGTAGTTGTACAAAACTTACTTTGTGGAAAAATCCTTATGATCAGACACAAAATAATGTGGTATTTTGTCCTATTAGGCGCCATTGGTCATGTACTTGTGAGTATGTTAACATACTAAAACTTGTTTCAAAAAGGCAAAATATCTGATTTTTGGTGATTTTCTGTCTGAGCAAATCACTGATAGTGCCTTTATCGCAGTCTGAAACGTTGGTGGGTATTCTAAAAGTACATTCCCGATTTGTTGTATCTCGGCCACACATATTCCTAATGATTTAAAATGTTAATGATTTTTACCTTTTAATGCAGCACTCCAATGTAGGGATCATAACTTTACTGTTAAGGAGATTGGTATTGAAACAAGAAATGGATCGCGTCCTCGACAAGAAGGTAATATATGCATTTTAAAGGGGGTTGGCCCGAATTAAGGATATTAAGTTTGGTCTTGATCGAATATTTGACCCGAAACCCCAATATCTAATGTTGTTTTAACAAACTAGAATATCTGTAAACTAAGCTTGGTCGATCAAATGAAATAAATTTTTACTCATAAAATAAAAAAAATATCATTTAGCCCTAGTTACACAGGAAAAATGAGAAAATAGAGCTTTCTTACATAACCACCCACATTTGACCAACTTCGGTAAAACTGGGGCCCATGGGGGAAAGGCTATTAGCGACCGGGCCATGGAACCTTAAAGTTCTATTTCTAAAAACATACAACGGCACGTATTTGACATACTTTTATTTATATCTCCGGTTGTAGAATTGTGAGTATTCCAGGGTGAACTTGAAGTATAATTGAAGAAATAAATAATAATATTAATCAAAAATACTATTATTGCAAATTGAAAATCCCAATGTATATTAACGTGGTTCATTGTATTCTCAAATCAATTCAACGTAAATTATTGATAAATTATTCTTCCTTCTGATATAAACATTGATGTTAGCGCATCTACGAAACCATTTGCAATTGGTCAGAGCACCAAATACAGGAACAAACTTTGCAAATTTTTATCGAAGAAGGATTTACATCACGCATGGCTCTGGAAGCTATCAACGAAGATGAACTGAAATATTAAAGAAGAAAAAACTGGATGTAAACCCGGTCAGATTCTTTACTTCGACACGCCTGAATCTATTGCGGGTGAGAGGGGGTGGAAACGGGACAAAACAAGTAGTCAGACAGCAAGCCGAACTCTAACTCATCAGATTTGTTACCAGAACTTTAACCAAACCTTGCCGCAGACTCTCCAACCACAGCCACCTCAACCATTGCAGGATTCGTTACTGATGAGCTTCCACGGGGCCAGGAGGAACCATTGAAAAATACACGACAAAAAAACCACGATCAAAAAAAAAATAAACAATCTGCACATTTACAAGATAAGTTACCCGTTGAGACTTCAACAGAAAAAACACCCGAGGACCATTGACAACAGGCTCGCCGCTCCCATTTGACAAGATTCGTACCCGTTGAACCTTCAACAGAAAACACTCGAGAACCATTGACTACAGACCCGGCAACAATACAAGTACAAGTTAATTTACGTTGAGCTTTCAATAGAAAACACCCGGGACCATGATAACAACCCGCCCAAACTACAGTTTTCAAGGTTCGTAAACCCGTGATTCTTCAATAAGAAACCCACGTGGACCATGACAAAGACCCGCAGCCTACACAGTTACAAGATTCGTTGCCCTTCAGCCTTCAATAGAACGTCCAACAGGGCCACTGTATAGGAAGATTCATCTGAACATTTACAAGATCCTCTGCCCGCCGAACCGTCAACAGATCGACACCGACACCTTACTATCATTGCACATTCACCAGTCTCATTACCAGTGTCAACACAAAACGGTTCAAACACACTCTGCAAGCAGATCGAGTGTTCTCATTAGCCGCATTGGCATAGTGCATCGTAGCAGATCCGCGTCAGACCTTTCACCAGTCCGGGAAACGTTTCCAATCCAGATGTACCACAAATTGTCAGAGGAAACGTTTCCAATCCAGATGTTGTTTACAACCAAATCTCCAGAGGGTATACACGGCCATTTCAAATCCTGGGACTAATGTCAGACAGGGAAGAGCGGAATCAAGAAAGAAACCACAGGAGTTAGTAAAAAGTATACCGGACTCGCAATCAACGAACCATTGTTCGATGGTGGGGGCGGTGTTAGTGGGCGCATACGAAAAATATAAATAAAATACTAGAAAAAAGTTAAAACAAAACAAATAATAACAAAAGAAATAAATAACAACAGTAATTGTAATAAACTAAATTCAATGTTAAGTGTTGACAGTGCTAAAAAGTCCTCCTATATAAAATAGCCAAATAATTCTTATTTTATTGGTTGGTCAGGTGAAAGGGTCATTTTAAGAACCACATTCATCAAAAATCTGGTTTTGCCATTTCACCCCTGTGGGACTAAAACGTTAACCTTGACCTTGAGTATGTCACATTCCCTGCAGGGACCCATTGGGAGGACATTGGATCCTGCAAATTGTGTTTAAATTCGCATACTAAAAAAGGCTCTTGGAAAATTTGCCATGGTTCCTTCAAGAAGTCGAACAAAATACCCTACTATGCGCCTAAATGTAGGTTTGGGAAAGGAATGTTTTCATTTGATTAGTGGTAGGCATTTCATTGCTTCAATGATTAATCTTCAATCTTAAGGAGACATTCTCAAAATGTATTTCCAAGATGCGGCACCAGAGATACACAGAGTGAAGAGGATTCCACAATGGGACATTCAAATCATTCCCCCGGTCGTTTCTTGTTATATATCTAGAACCCACTAAAATCTTTTGTTTTGCTTGAATATCACAACAAAACATAGTTTTTTATTATGGACTTTAAAATTAAGTCCATTTTTAACTTTGTTTCGGCAATTTGATCTTCAAATAGGAACTGTGATAAATTCTGTCAGTGTGCACATAAAACAAGTTGAGGAAGAGGTATAGAGAAGGAGATGTTTGTGTTATGTTAATTGTGGTTGTGGTGTATGTATGGCATGCATAGCGCATGGTGGTGTACAGATGTTTGAGTACGTGGGATAACTGCCAGATAACAATAGGCATAATCATTGTTGCCTGTGAGTGTGGGGGGGGTGCAGGGTATTAATTTCTGACTGGTCCTGAGGGATTGGCAGTGGTTACAAATTAAATTATGCCAATGATTAGAACGCAACACAGCTCATGTGGGGGGGAGGGGGAGTATGCATGATCTGTTTGATTTGGGCATTGGGATTCCAAACGGTAAAACCCGGAAGTTGTCGTTTTAAATCGCTGTTGAGTGAGGTTGGCAGTACTTTCCCCTTTGAGTATTCACATCAACGTAAAGGGGGCGCCACCACTAAATAGTTCGGCAAAATCTGCGTAATACTAAGTACTCCTTTTTAAGCTTTTTTAAAAGCAATGCGCCAACATGTTTTAGGCGATATATCTTTTGTAAATATTTGGAATTAGAAAGTGTCAATTGAAAGCTGTGAATTTCTGCATTGATATATATAGGAAAAGCGCAGATTTTTTTTTTTACAAACCCAAATCGTAGGGAACTACATGCCTTTCAGGGGAAGCTCGTGTGAGATTTTGGCCCGAAATTATTGCTCCAGAAGCATATGGTCCAGGAGAATACAGGATTACTCGGGACAGAAAACCGGCCTTTGATGAGCGGCGTACTCCTGGGTGTAAAAAGGGCCGAGCTATCATCGCATGTTGCGTGTGGTCGGACGGGTGACTCAGCAAAACATGCAGTATTCACTTCTGGTGGACGTGATAGTTATGGCAAGGGCATTTTTCCGCAGTAAATACGCAGAGAACCAGGAAGTATGGCGCCCGTCAAAGGGTTTCTGTCCCCCCGACTACATGTTCCTGGAGAATAAATAATCTGGAAAAAATATCCTGTCGAATATGGCTCCTGGAGCAAATTGGAATGTACATTGCTCCAGGCGCAAATGGCAAATGTGGTCCTAGCCTGTAGCAGGAGAATGTTTTGTCAAATACTGCATGCTCCCGGAGCGCTGCAGTGATTTCAAATTTGGATTAGAATATTTCTCCAGATTATGGAGGCCTATGTTTCCAGGACCCCTAGGTCCTGTACCGTATGCTCCAAGAGTATAAGTTCGGGTCATTCTCAGAGTGGCAAACAGTG
This sequence comes from Ophioderma brevispina, assembly GCA_023653785.1. Classification (NCBI taxonomy): domain Eukaryota; kingdom Metazoa; phylum Echinodermata; class Ophiuroidea; order Amphilepidida; family Ophiodermatidae; genus Ophioderma; species Ophioderma brevispina. Next base: position 20,300 of record JAMKCH010000517.1, on the reverse strand, counting down.
TTTTCAATGAAACTGCTGCTGTCACAAGCTGCCGATCTAACTGACGTCAGTCATGATTTTGAAAGGTAAATAAATAGTTATTAAACACGGCTGGGCATGCAAGTACAAACACAACCGTCCAATTGCAAATTTGGATGAAAATCGCACGGACTTTGAAGCTGAGGCACACTTAGGCAAGAGTAATCTGCAATCTTGTCCTGTGGTTTATTCCGTCAAGGCTGCAGAATTCGTCAGGGGGAGGGCCATATGGCACTCTTTCCGAATTTAAAAAGGGATAGCATGTTGGTAGGAGTTGGCGTTCCTCATGATTTGGTCAAATCTGTTGTGCCTGCCGTGACGTCACCGTGACCGTCACGGTTGACCAGCATACCCGTGTGCTTTATTCCGTTATGCATAACGAGCTTAATTTTATTCCGTCGGTGAGTTAGGTGGTCAATGGGACGTCACGGGTGGCCAAATAAGACTCCCGTGATGTGGGTACTGCATGCTCAGTAGGCCTATGTCGTAGATTCAATGTAGTGAAATAGATCTTTCGCTTTAAAAAAATTCAAATTATCACTTTACCCAAAGACCCATTCTTTGAAAAAAAGGAACATTTTTTACTGAGAAGAACTGAGAAGACCTCTAACTTTCATGACTTTTTTAGAAGATTTGAAGGTTCAAACAAGACCCCATTTTGGTTGAAAATTTTGCAAATGGCTGCCAAATATCCCTATGTATTTGTGGAAGGAAAGTTTGGAAAGAATTTAGTATTGTGCCACCCCCATATGATTCGGCAGCCTCAAACAGAAGAAATGCATGTTGAAGGATGTGGCGTCAGAATACTGAATTCCTGCCGGTGTGCGGAAAATAGTATAGGAAGTTAATTATAGGTTCCGGTGTACCACAGTCGGCTACGACGCTAAGGAATAGGCCACCAATTGTTTCGACTCTTCACGCAACATTAGTTTCACGTTTTATTCCGTTATCGTATATGGTGCCGAATATGGCTCCCGCGGACGACGTTGTTCACACCTCTCACCCAAAGACCTATTTTTGTACCTTTTCTGTCACCAATGACCCCGTGGTTTGAAAGCGTCAGCCTTCCACTCATACGTCCGTTTCATATGTGGTGTTGTCGTCCCGTGAATTTTCCAGTTTCAGCTCCTAAACCTCAAATTTGGTCCAAATTAAGTTCCAGAGTCCATTACTTACTTCCAAAACCCTTTTTTTGCTAAACTTTCAATTCACAAGCTCCCAAGTTGGCACTTCACACGAAAACCCCACCCAAACCAAAGTTGAGGACCCACACCCCCCCCCCAGGTGTGTGGCCCACAAGTAGTAGTGGCTGGGCCCTTTTTTTCAACCTGATTGAATATAATTTTTTTAGATTTAATAATTCAGTATTTTTTTAGTGCCAATTGGTCTGCTAAGTTATGCTAGCAATGGGTATTAAAGTCTATCCATCAAATAGCACGGTCTAGCAGCCTCACAATTCATCATAAATTTTGCAGCTTTATACATAGTCTCACTCCATGGACAGTCACAAGCTTCAATCACTACTGTAAATTTTCAAAAGAAAAATAAAATCTGCAGTTTAGGTATTGAGTCATCATGATACCCATGAATGCAAAAGGTCAGTTCATGTCATCATACAGGTACACAAGAAGGTCATGTAATGTGTGCCCCTGAATGATGCTATATTGAAGGTTGTTAGGCAACCAATTAGCAATCAAGGTAGAGATAAACAACACCATTTATTCGGTTAGGGAGTATGACCTTTGTGATGGTTTTGCATTACAGTTCACACGTGGATGGAGGAAGGGGTTTTTTATTTTAAAATGAACCATATAAAATGACAAATTTCAAAATACTTTCCGTCTTTAGATCAAACACTGTCACTTCCTTAACTCAACACACGTTCCAGGCAGATAGTACTTCATTTAATCACTTATGGTTCCAAATAGGGGAAGGGGGTGGAGTGCACATAACGCGTTTGAGTAACATAGGAAGTGGCTAATTCAATTTTTTTTGTCAGAAAAAAATCATTGGAAATTTTCAACTGCAATCCTTAACATAATCACAACTGTTTATTTTAAATCACAAAATCAATTCCTTACTTCATCTGTTAGTAGAAAAAAATGGAACAAAAAAAAGTCCATTTTGAAAAAAAAATTCAATGTTAGTAATTCGTTTGATTACTAGAATTAGAAGGCAGTGTCAGAAAAAGGAAGTATGAAAGGTAGGGTCCAGTTAGACCAAACGTAAAAAGTAAGACAAAGAACAAAGAAAGACGTTGGCCACAAGCTAACGAGAGAAAAGAAATAGTAAATAAGAGGCCAAAGAATGCTCCAAAACGGGTAGAAAAAACAGATAACATTCCCGACATACACAACAGAAGCAAATGGGACACCCAATTACAGTGGTACAAAAAGTGTGCAAAACGGTGTGCAACAAATGTGCAAAATGCCACAATCTCGCCCACTGCCCCTGCACAGTGCAACAATGACGTGTACGTTTCCACGCACTACGAGTGATACCGTACGGTGCAAAGTTGCAACATCAGATATTGCGACAATATAACAGGAAACACCCAAGACACACAAAGAAACAATGAACCTAGAAGACAAATCCCAAACATGACAAAACCCCTCATCAAACCCAACCACGTATGATGAAACTCCCCCTCAAGGATATATTGGTCAATTCCAAATGATCTCAGAAATGAATGGGTGGGATGACCAAGCAACGGCTATGTATTTAGCGGGATAATTGAGGTGGAAATGCACAGGCATTCTATGTGCTTGAATGAAGCAGATCAGTTATGATTATGGTGCTTCTGGTTTGTGCATGAAGGGAAAGATTCGGAGACGAAAACCACAACTGAGTGTTCATAACTTGCTAAAGAACAGAATTAGAAAAATCAGGGGTAATCCCTACGGAAACTGGCCCAACGGTGAGTCGCTTGGTAAAAAGCTCATTCCAAGTGCTCCATATCCTTGCAAGAAATTTGGCCAAATGAGCATTATTTTCATAGACGCCATACAAGATCCCGACTGCCGATGGGGAAAAAATTTCCAATTCCAGACCCGAAACGCTCATGAAGCAATTCAGGTAGCGGTTTTAGAGTTCAGAAGCCTTTCAAAAAGCCGACAAACAGAAAATGAACCAATGGGGAGCATTCCGTCATCAGAATAAACATGGCAGAGCGGTTATGTGGAATCAAAAACCAACACCACATTGTCAAAACACGTCAGGCGAGTATGATAAATCAGATCACGAACTTGATAATCGAAGGCGAAAAAGAGCCCGATCAATGCCTGCACAGTGGGCGCATGAGCACGCCCTCACCCCCCAAGTGCTACGGGGAAGGTAGAAGCGGCCACCGAGGGAAAATGTGCAACAGCGAGAGGCCCCGGGCGGGAGTGCTGGGTGTGTCGAGCAGTGGGACACTACGCAAGAGAGTGCCCAAACAGAGGCGAAGTACCACAGGCACCAGTGCAAAATCACAAATCGCAACAACAAAATCAGGGAAACTATTAGGGGACCGGCGGGCCTAGAGGGGCAGAGGGTAGGTATTTACCCCAATATTCAAGCTGACAAAGGAAAATAGCCAAAGTCAATAGTAATGATGGCTTATGGAAAGCGAAGTAACGGTGGTGTGAATGTCAATGTTTAATTGTACGGGGTGGCCTACTATACTCAAACCACAAGTCCTGCAGAGATGCCCCAAATTCCAGGACCAAATCCACAAGCGTTGGTAAAGTTAAAAGTAGCTGATGGTCGGCCATACCATTTTTAGGTGGAAAGGTAAGTTTGTTGTTGATTCGGTGTGATGGTGGTGGAGCATGAGCTCTGGGTAGCAGAGAGAGATTGATGTAGAGGTTGCTCGGTTATGTTTTTACAGAAGTACAATTGTGGAATGGACTTGGGAGTAGGGAAATTGACACTTGATTTAAAGGAAGAAGACTAGCAGGAAAATATCGACAAAGAGAACAAAAACGAAGACGATGAACATGTGTGGTGGGAAAGTTAGGGGTTGCTACCGGGTAGCCATGCACAAAAGACTGTAGCCTACAGATAAGAAAAGCGAAAGGTATAGTGGGGTAGATTGGTTTTACCAAACCAGAAAATTCAGTGCTGGGAGTTTTAGTAGCACCCATATACCATTTGTGGAAAACGCATTCAATATGGTGGCCAAAGCATTGGTAGACCCGAAGCAAGAGAGACTATACCCCTAAGAATTTTGAACCCAACGAGTGAGCCAGTAATTCTACATAAAAATACAGTGGCAGGTATGGGAGAAGGAGATAGAGCAATTATCACCCAGATCCTGTAGAAAGTAGAACCACTGTAAGTAATTACAGCAAGGAGACTCTAAACAGGGAGACCACCGAAGAATCAAAACCAACTGTAGGCCTACCAAATCATTTGGTAGATCTCTTTGAAAGGAAGTAGTACAATAGATACAGAACAAAAAACATGAACTTCTCAAATGCTAACAGAGGTATGACGTGTTTTCCAAATCGCCTATCGATCTTGGTAGAACAAATGTGTAGTTTTACACACAAAAACGATACGGCGGACGCCCCGCCTATAAAACAAGGCGTGAGGCGTAGCCATCCACTCACATGAAGAAAGACATTGAGCACGCGACACACACATACACAAGTCGCTAGAAAGCAATATCATCAAACCTCTGCCAACAGCCCTTCGGGCTTCTAAAACGGAATGGTTTAAAGAATTCAGGAGCACTAGGTATTGCGTTGATTTTAGGAATGGTCAACCAAAAAGATCAATGAAAGATTAGACATTCCGATCCCTAGAATGACGATCTTAGATTATTTAGCCGGTTCAGAGTGGTTCTCAACACTTGATTTAGCAAGTGGATATTGGCAGGTAGACGTAGTGGAGAAGATTAGAGAAAAAGACAGCTTTGTCAACAGATGTGGTTTGTTCGAATTTTCAAAGTCCTCCCTTTCGGCTTGTGTAATGCACCCGCATGTTTTAGTCGCCTTATGAGAGAAAGTTTTAGCTGGCTAGAATGGAGACATGCTTAATATACTTTAGACGACATTCTTTCACATGCAACCAATTTTCACTAGGCATACAGAGGTTGACAAGTGTACCTAGACCGTTTGGAGAAAGGCAATCTGAAATTGGGGCCCTAAGAAAATGCATCTTTTACAAGAAAGAGTAGAGTTTCTAGGACATTTGGTGTCCAAAAGAAGGGGTTAGTACAGACCCACAGAAAGTAGAAACTGTCAACCATGGCCCACTCCGGCAAATGTGACAGAAACTAGATCTTATTAGGTCTCGTCTCTTATTATAGATCTTTTATTTACCCCCACTATTCAGAAATGACAAAAACTTATTTGCACTTATAGGAAAAGGGAAACAATTCAATGGACAGAAAAGTGCCAGAAGGCCTTTGAAGGAAAGAAATTAAAAAGAAGCATATCCCAAGCCCCTATTCTGGCTTATCCAACCTGTAATGCCACATTTAGGATAGGACTGCGACGCGTCTGACGTAGGAATAGGCAGTGTTTTAGTCAACAAAAATCAAAATGGAAGTGAAAACGGTTATCGCATTACTTTAGCAGAACATGAGTAAAGTGAAAAAGCGATATTGTGTCACACACAAAGAACTATTGGACCCTGTGTCACAAGTGTCAAGCAGTTCATCAATACCTGTATGGTCGAAGCTTCATAATCAGAACCGACCATAGCGCCCTCAAGTGGCATCATGACATTAAAAATCCAGAGGGGAACAGCGCGATGGCTTGAGTTTAAGTACGTCGACTTTGAGATACAAACATAAGAAAAGGGACGACCATGTCAATGCTGATGTTTTAAGTAGGAGACCGTGCCACCCTTGCAACAATGTGTGAAAGAGAAGAAAAGAAAGAAACAGAAAAGGACAAAATAGTTATAAAAGACAGCAAAAGCTAAGATAAAGAGAAGAAACTGGAACCAGCAAAAAAGTCCCAATTAGAATCAAGTCAACAAAGTGAGACAATACAGACACAGTAAACGATCAAATCCCGCAGACATAAGTGAAGAAAGGGACGCAGCCATTGCTAGTTCGAATGAAATCGAATCTTATGCGTGAAGTCAAAAATCAACACAGTCCTCAGAGAACAGGAAACCAGCGTGATGTAGAAGTTGGGCCACTCTACTTCATCCAATAATCCTGAACATTCTGAGGAATAATGAATCAAATTGGTCCCAAGCTGCTTTGTCCCAAAGCGCATTACCGGATGCGACAAAACGAAACTGATTAGAATGGACGGAAAAACGTTAGACAGGCGACCCTATATGGGCGGAGATATCAGGAGAAAATACGACAGTGAAAGGCTTATTGGGCAACCAATGGAGCGATTTGAAAATGAAAGAAGGATTTCGTATAGGCGTTGGGAAACAGTTGCAGGAGGACAAAATTTCTTGGCAGCTAGTTTTGCCCAAAAGTAGACGCACAGAACTATCCAAGAAACTACATGACACCAAAACAGAAGGACAATTAGGTATCAAGAAAATATACAACGTGTCCGCGGAGATTTTACTGGGTATGATACAATAGAGAACTAAGAGAAGTGCACCTCTAGGTAAACGATGTGATCGGTGTAATTCTAGAAAACCACCCCACAAAAAATGCCCAGCGAGCACCAATGCAGACATATAACGTATGGGCCCCATTAGAAAGAGTAGCACTTGATGTTATGGGTCCACTCCCCGAAAGTAATAGAGGAAATAAATATATTCTAGTAGTTACTGACTACTTTACAAGGTGGGTGGTAGAAGCACATACGCACTTTCCAATCAAGAAGCTAGTACTGTAGCCACTGGGTTGGTAGAAGAATTTGTATGCCGATATGGCGTCGTATCCAAGACAAAATCTGTTCAGAACCAAGGAAGGAACTTTTGTAGGAACAGTTTTCACCAGAAATGTGTAAGCTTTTGGACATAGAGAAACGAGGACGAGCGGGCTGCATCCTCAGACAGATTGTTTATGTGAAAGACTGATAAAAGTTCTTGAATCAATGCTCTATATGTCGTTTCTGAAAATCAGCGCGACTGGGATGAATATCTACCTTTTATGACAATCGGCATACAGATCAGATATGCATGACACCATAGCTTGTTCCCCAAATGAAATGATGCTAGGTCGTAATGTGGAACTCCCCATCGATTAACCATGGAGAAGAGTCCCACAGAAGACAGGGAGTTCAGTGGAATGGGGACACAGTACTGTGAAAAACTTGAAAGAAAAGTTATTAGTATTTGAAATAGCAGGAAAGGAAAAAAGAAGCATATGACCATCGATGCAGTATAAGAAGAACTTTTATGACAAGGGGGACGCGTGTGGTTACCACAACCCTCAAAGAAATAAACGGCATAAGCACAAAACTTCAAGCACATGGGAAGGTCCTTTATTGTCTAAAAAAAAGGATGGGATTGTAAACATACGGATACAACTGAGTGCTAGATCAAACCAAAAATTGTCCACTTAACAGACCTCCAACCTATATGGACCTGCATAAGCCGCTTGGTTTGAAAAAGAAGTAACACAGTAAATCTCTGACCCACAAGTAAAAACAAAAGTGAAAATGTCAGACTAGAGCGGAGGAAGGGAGCCTCAGATGGTAATAGGTGGCGAGACATGTGACATCAGAGAAGAGGAAGAAGACAGAAAAATTCAAAAAGTGCAAGAAAAAGAGAATAGGGACCTACGAATAGGGACGTCCAAAGTAACCATGATGACTCACAAGAGACACCAAGAAAAAGAGGAAAAGACAGATATGGACGTAGTAAAGGTCCAAGAAAAATAACTCAAAATTTAAAGGGACTTTTTACTGCTATAGATCTTAAAGTGAATATCATTAATTATTGCGAACTGAAGGGACGAAAAGGCAAAAGCAGATTATGTAACAGGGCTGATATTACGAAATAAAAAGAAAGTAAAATCACGGCAAAACTCGAATGCTACGTGGTAAAGAAAGTCAGGGAAAAGGAGACATAAATAAAAGCAAGTTAAAAACAACCAAGAGCAGGAAAATTATACAGTGAATTGTGTTGTAACCTATAGTTTGATATAGATAAATACCCTCAAGGAAGTGAGGGAGGAACGGTCGTAAGGGGTGGCGGCGCGGCCCGGATCTCTACCTGATCTCCGTAACGGGTATGGAAATTTGAAACACCGAGTGAGGGTTTTGTATAAAAATAAACATTGTTTTGTAAAAAAGACGAAATTGTTTAAACGTACTAATTAAAAGATAACCGTTAGATGTATAGAGTAGCACCTTGTCTGTAGTAAGTGCTAGTGTAAGGCCAGGTGCCAACTAGCTAAAGATATACTTTTACTTGAACGTTTTCTTTGTGATAATGTAAAGAAAAACCAACAGTAAAAAAGGAAAAACAGTAAAAAAACTGCAGGGTATAAGCACTTGAGAAATATATGTACCTTTCGAAGGAGAGAAAAATAATCCCTCCTGGAAGATGTTTGATTTTGGAATTTATCAAGGAAAAAGGCAAGAAGGATGCTGCAATAAAGTCGCATGCGTATAGTTCAACCCAGTTCAGAAATGTCTGATAATTACTTTAAAAATTAGAATAAGTTTTCCGTAATAACCGGGCGTAACCATATTGAGTCTATTGTAGAATAGTTGATAGACCAATATCAAACCAGAATGGCTACGGAAATACGACATAGCAGAGAAAGAATAAGCAAGGCTATTGTATATTTGTATATGTATTCCTATTTGAATTTTTATTTACCCCAGGCAAAGCCCGTAAAGCAGTTATTAAACAACAGAACAAAGAACTGTAAATGAGTTAGTGAATTATATAAAAACAAATAAACAATCAAAACAAAAGGAAAACTGACTCATACTTGCAGTTTAACTTTTGAGGGAAAGAGCGAAAATAAGATCTTTCCGAGAAAATGACTGAGTAGGTCTATGCCAAGAAAGACGGCAAGATTAAAATGATAAAGTCTTATTGCGGCAGAGTTCATGAATTTGAATCTTCAGTTTATAGAGACAAATCAGAACTCCATACATTATATCCGCACTGTAGAACTAATAAAGCAATAAGAAAGTAAACATTGCCGTTTAAGCTGTATGAAAATACACGTTATTTAACTTGTAAATAAGGATAAAATGAGAAATAAAACATGTGAACAGTGTAGGGCTTATGTGTACAGTATTGGATTGTTATGAAAGAAAAGAAATTAAAAAAAAAGAAATAAATAAATAAAATAAATGAAACTAAAGCAAATTTACGATCTCAATACACACAATATTAAAATTATTAAAAACACGTATGAAGCGCTGTGTATCGCCGCCAAACTGTAAGTGCAAGTGTAAAAAAAAAATATGTTGCACCGTGGCTGGAAGTGCAAGTGCAAAGTGCAGTGCACGGAGTGTAGGGAATACAGCGCCAAGGAAAGGGGGCGCCCTAATCCCGCTAAAAAGGTAGCAAATTTAATGGGAAAAAGACAAAATAAAATAATTATAGTCGCCGTCACAATTCCTTTTCTGAAATAGGCGCCTACATACGCGTGCGAAGTTGCTGCGTGTAACGCGCAGACTATGTATTTCCTTTACGCGTTGTCATGGTTCTGTCTGGCGGGAATGCTGGCGTAGTCTTGATGCAGAGAAAATGAATTATGACGGAGAGTATAGTCATTGCTTCTTTGACATTGAACAAATCAACAAAACATCATGAATCCGCAAGGTAATATTTACAGCTTCGGGTGCAACCCATGCAAGGTCAATTTCAGTTCTTGGAAACTACTGAGGGAACACATGAACGAAGTTCATCCTACATCTGACACCAAAGATCAGGCAGGAAAGCCAAGAGTGAATTCAAGTGTTTCACTTGTCAAAAGACATTTGCAAGAAAATTAACTCTGAAAAGACATTATCAAATAATCCAAACTGTGTCGGGGGGGGGATAAAAGTCCATGGTTCAAAGCAGACATAATCAACCCTCCAAGGACCACCACCATGCCATAAGCTGGGAAATTGAGCACCACCTAGTAACCGTGCGGTCCTATGGAAGAGACGTAATCTGGCAAGGCATCCAGCGTGCAACATAAGAGAGCGGGGATGTGAAAAGACTGAATTGGATCCAACATGGAAGAATTTGTACCCTCGGAATAGAGATTCAGAACTTTGTCTTGAATATGGCTCCTTGGACTACAAGCTTTGCCCCAGGCTACATGCCCCCGGGGCTCCAGTCCCGATTACCCCGGACAACGATTTAGCGCTGGTGGTGAAAGCGACCTTCCACGCCACGTCAGATATTGACCTCCAGGATTCAAGATTTATGGCAGCCGCCTAGAAAAAAATTCCCAGAAGGGCACAGGAGGATGGACGCAGAGTACACAAGAAATCATCACAAGCCACACCCCAGAGGAATGTGGGTTGGCGACAACGCAGAACGACATAGTTGAGCTCACAAGAGGGACCTATTAGGCACATGGAAAATGCATTCCTAAAGGATGGAACCAGGTAGTCTACAGTGTTCGGAGACCAGAACACCCTCCTGGAACGTTAATTGAATTTTGGTGGACTTTCAGAACTTTTCATCCTGATTCTGCAGCGTCAAGTCTTCATCCACAATGAAACTTTGGAACTGTGTGATAAAATGTGATCTTTATTGTGTTTATATTGTAATTGTTGGTAAGGTATATGATGAACTTAGGAATAGTTCTGGTTATAATTTTATAAACAGTAAAAAAAAAAATGAATAATGTAATTGAATGTCAGCGTTGATTGATACATCGCCAACATTAGGCTCGCTGAATTGACCGACAATGTAGCACCAGTTAGGCTACATTTAAAATGGATTGTAAGCTTTAGGCCTTAAATTGTGATCATTTTCATCCGCAGTGTGTACTCAAAATTTTAATTGATGTTCGAGGAATTCAGGCAAATGTTCCACCATATATTTGTTTTATAAAAGATGGTCAAATTGCTTTTAAATCATTTTCATTGTAGAACTCGAAATTTTATTGATATGGCTTTTCCGGTGCTGCATTGTCAGGCCTCGCTGTACAAAAAAATTGAATTTGTAGACATGTGATGTACACAGCCCAAAACTTCGTCAATAAATGGTCAGAATAGCTCCTTCTTTAGTCCCTACATTCTTTCTCTAGAATTTCTCAATCAAACCACTGTGAATCTCGAGGCGGGATACAATTGGTTTTGATCACCTTTATTGTATTAAATTGTATTGAATTTACCATTCAATCATGATATTGAAAATTCTGCACTTTTCCCAGCAACAGTTTTGGCTAAGGAGTCGATTCAATGCATGGAATAGACTTGTGAGTGGGGAAGTGTGGCAAAATAGGCACAGTATTTCCCGCTTACTTATTTGATGTTGTAGTTGGTATTCAGATATTTAAATTAGGCGCTATATCTTCTTTATGTACATTTTACGTCATGCTTGAGTAAATTGAGATCGTTGACCTTGACTAGATCCGTGGCGACGCCAATGATAAAATCGGCGCCATGGCTGACTTCGATATCGGGCTTAGCCCGCCCCTTCTGTCAATCTTGGAGGTGTGTGATGGCAGCCCACCAGGCTGGTTACGAACAGAGAAGGGGGGCGGGTAGGTCGGCCTTTTTGAGTTGGACTGACACGGGACACGGAAGGACTATACTTGTGCTTTGACATAACCTTCCCTTTGATATAATTTTAGGGAATTTATCCGGACCGAGACGGACTTATTGTAATAGCGGGGAATGTGAGATATTAGGAATGCTTCCGAAATAAATTGTTCTCATTTGTATTTACGGCAATAGTCAGTATTTCCTGTGTCAGCATTCTTTTATTTGGCCGTAAGTTGAGTTATTTGAAGTCATCAAAAGCCGAGGACGCTACAATAGCCAACAGGCATTATATTAGAAAGAGCACAAGTTTTTAACTAGTGTGATTTGACATGAAAGGACCACAGGGCAGTGGCCTAAAAACAATACTTATTCTTATTCTCAAAATCAAACAAAAGCTATTATTAACATATTAATAAAGTTATGTTAGATTTTAGCCAATTAATTACCCATGCTTTTGAATCAATTGGTCCGGTTGTACCATGCACATTTAGATGGTCTGCAGCACGTATGTGCATGCCATCACTCATCAAACTGAAGTCATGTTATATCTGGGCTATCCTCTTATATCACAAGGCTTGGAACCAATGAAATTACACAAACTATCTGAATGGTTTTAAGAATGTCACAAAGATATTTCAAAAGAGAACATTAAATTTTGTTTTCTGTGCTTTTAGTCCAAAAGTTCGAAGACTATGTGATCCTCGATTGTTTGACATGTACTTCGGTCACATACAACTGATCACAAAAAAACAACATTCAAATTTCTATCCTATGCTTTTTTTACAGCCAGCAGCAAACTCCCGCTGTCAATTGAGTACACCAAACATCAGGGTACGCACTGCTGCCATTTCAAAAGAGGGAACTTACTGAGCATTCCCAAGAAAAATGATGAACGGGTAGAAATTATTTTGTCTAGCTAGAATGGTCCCTTTTATACCACCCAAAACAGCTAAACAGAAAAACCTTTCTAACCGGTCACATTTTGTGTGTAAAAACGGATAATAAACCCGAATATCAAATTTCCACGACGCCTACTAACGTCTGTTGAGGATATTATTGAACAATGACACTCATAACAATAGCTCACGGGAATGTTGTCGGCTGCTGTGCTTATTTTTGGTGAAATCTGATGCATGGAAATAGCATTGATAACTTATTTCTAGTACACAATGTACAACGGGCCATTCATCGGATAGTGGTCATTGAACTGCCTCATCCATACACAATACCATTTCACCATTTTACAAAACTTTAGTGTTAGGGTAACCTCGGACTCCATATTGATCACACACTGTTTTGAGTGTACAATCCCCTGAAAACAATTGATGAGAAATTGTTACGACAGAAAATCATTACAGTAGGAATCTTTACATCAGAACTCTTTAGAGAAGAAGACTTTACAGCAGAGATCTTCTTACAGCAGAGATCTTTACAGCAGAAATCTTTTACAGCAGAGATCGTTACAGCAGAGATCTTTACAGCAGAACTTTACAGCAGAGATTTACAGCAGAGATCTTTACAGCAGAGATTTTACAGCAAGATCTTTACAGCAGAGATTTACAGCAGAGAGTCTTTCCAGCAGCGATCTTTGACAGCCACAAATATTAATACAGCAGAAATATTTCCACAGAAAAGTTATTGCAGTTATGTTGCTTCCTTGGCATTCTAAGGTTGGCAACATGCTAGTAAAATATAGCAGAGTGTGTTCACTTATAACAAGAACAATTGAATTCAAAGCGATGGATACCTTTCAAAACTAAAACACCTATAGAGAGAATCTATCGCTCCTCTACCAACCAGTCTTGATAGCTCAGTTGGGGTAGAGCGCTGTGCTTATAAATACGAGGTCGACGGTTCAAATCCCGCCAAGAGCACATGTGGTTTATTTTGTTTTCCAACATTGTGGGCGCTGGAGCCCTATCTCCAGGGAAAGATTACTAAATATAATCCTTGTCTACCTGGAGAACTAAGTAGTTAAAATTCAAAACAAATAAAATTGTAAATGTAAAATATGTATTGGTTGATGCTACCGCTAGGAAAGCGAAGGAAACCTTCGAACCTAACACCTATAAGATGATGGTGTTTCAAACACTGGGTGTGCTGGCCTTCTCCAAGGAAAGATAATAAAATCCAAACAATTGAATCCAATGGTTTATGACTTGCGCTCAGAGCTCTATCCACTAGGAATGCGATGACACCTTTCGAACCTAACATTATAGATGATTAATACGCTCCTCTACCAACCCAGTCTTGATAGCCTCAGTTGGGGTATAGCGCTATGCTAGGATACGAAGGCCACCGGTTTGAATCTGGCCAGGCGCACATGGGTTTTTTTTCAACACTTGTGTGCGCTGGTATCTCCAGTAGTCCAGCAGCGGAGGAGGAGTAGATGAAAATCTCTGATAAAGTTTTTTTTCTCACATGATTATATCTCTTTGAAAGGTTTATTTTTTTTTTAATTAATGGAATCCAGGTGGGTGTTAAAAATTGCCACCCTGGACAATTTGAGAAATCCAAGATGGCCGCCCATTGCACTGTAAAAACCCCAAAATTGCCGTTTTAGGACAAGGACACTCCAAATGATGGTAAATTTGTTTTTTTTATTAATAATCATTCATGTTTGAGGTACGAAATGCAAATTATAATGGATCTTGGAAGGCACAACGCTTTATTAATTTGAGAAATCCAAGATGGCCGCATTTTAAAGCAGCAAAAACCCGAAAATGCACTTTTCACAAGAGATCACCCAAAATACACGTTTATGATTTTTCGTGCTATCTGATTATATATCTCGAATAGGTCATACTATATAATTAAGATGGAGTTAAAATGTCACCCGTAGGCAATTAGGAAAATCCAAGATGGCTGCCGTGTGTGCCATAAAACAGAAAATATTGCAGTTTGTACAGACGGGCCACACTCACAATGAATTTTTGTAGATGTACCTAACCGAGAGCCGACCAATGATTGTGATGTTTCGGGTGCGATACGGATGTTGGAGGCAACCAGAGGCTTTGTGTCCTTCGCCACTGGACCATATGGTTTGGGGGCGTTTAGATGAAAAAGATGTTATGTTCTTCCGGAGAGCCCTTCAAGATGCCTTAGGTACCATTTTAGTGCCCTGACCGGGCAAAGGGTTCTTCGACGTCCCGCAGCCACAAGGCCAGGTCGGGAGAAAAACACTGGGCACGTGTGAAAGACACGGTAAGAGACTTCGGTTGTATTTGTGGAATCGTAGCTGATTGTTAGTGTGGGGGGGATGGACACGCCGTCCTTTGACCACCGCAGGGGAGCCTCGTCAATGGACAAGGTATTATTCGGAACCCCATCGCCCGGAAGCGACTGACACCAGAAAGGCCCGTCTTCCTGTCCAAGACTGGCCCTCTCAGTGGTTCGCATTCCTCTAAGAAATGGAGCAAAAACACCAATAGCGGCAGTCCCACTAGAAAGAGGGCGGTGAACGACGGGGGAGGGACGAACCGAGGGAAAACACGCCCTTCTGCAGATTCATTGAGGATTGGGCTATTAGAGACTACTGTACTGTCTCTGAAGCCCCGATGGAGCGCACCAATCGCGGGGTGGGTAGCAATTGACTGTTTTGGACGCCCAAACTCTCAAGGAAATTCAGTAGGACATCCCGATCTGCCCTACAGACGCAGACAGCAGATCCATCTCTCGATTGGCGCACATCTATAGACCCAGCAGAGTCGAGAATCATAAGATTCTCTAGTTGCCTTCCTCCTTGCCTGAGCGGCGAGCGCAACAGCCTGTTCAGAAAGACCCGCCTGAGTGTATTGTTGGCTGAAATGCGCCAGACAGTCAAGTTGAAAGTGCGGATGGTACGCTCAGGGACGGACGATGGCTGAGGATCGCTACAATAGCAGCCACTAGTCCACCACTAGCAGTCTAAAAGCCGTGCGGAACCACAGCGGAGCCGGCCACATGGGGCCATCAACAGACCAGGCAATTGTCGGACCGAGGGGGCTACTTCTCGAGGACTCTCGGAATCATCGCAATGGGAGGGGGGGGGAGGGGCTACATAGGCACTGATCCACCATCGCGTCCTGACCCACGGCTCTGGGATCTTGACTTAATGAGTAGTAAGCCGGACGGAAGCTGGTGATTACCAGTGGAGGAGAATAGTCCACGTGGGGCTGGGGAGGCGCTGTATGTTATAGCCTCTGAAAAATTGCGGTAGGCGGTAGTTCCACTACCGTCATGTTGTCAAATAGACAAGGATCACTTACTCTGGTAAGGGGGGCGATCCAGTGCTTCATGGCCAGGAAGATTGCCCACAGCTCGAGCACATTGATACGATAGCGAGCTTGCATGGGGCGGGACCAACGGCCCCCGACAATTTGTGGGACCCTAAGTGGGCCCTCACACCGACGCATCTGTTGTCGCCTGTACACGGATGGTGTTAGTTTCCGAAGGAGGCCCCACATTCAACTTGCGTGGATCTGGCCCAACTGAAGGTCGGGAACCAGCCTTCAGGGGCCTGGAATCAGAGGGGAGGGAATTGGTGTGTTACAGGGTCGAAGTACCCTAGCATGGGATATCTGGTACCCCCTTGCTGTTAGGGGAACCATCCAAATGAGGCTGGCCAGAAGTCCCACAAGCCGAAGCCATAGCCTGGCTGGGACCGACATGCTCTCCAAGATTGCTCGGGCACACGCACACGAACTAGGCTACTCTTTCTGCAGAGGGCATCACTCTGCAAACAGAATATACAGTCTTAGCTCCAGAAAACCGGGGGCCTGGGGAGGGTGAGAGAGTGACGAGGATTGACTGTCGAGAGTGATTGAAAACCGAGTTGACTTATCAGGTCTAGACCTCCTTCTATAAAGGTTGGAGACTCGCGCGAGGGTGCCACAAGTAGCCCAGTCGTCAAAGTCGATGAAGAGATGTGAACTCCGCTCTACCTTCACGACCCCTTGTGAAGGTCAGTGGAGCGGTCGACAGGCCTGAGGGCAGGACCGGAACTGGTTAACCCATTGTCTCACCTCGCCGTTTGTGTTGCTACTACCTCTCTTATCAAGCGATATTTCAGGAGCCATGTCATTGATGAACATCACCTGTGCAGGGGCACTCATGATTGAATCAATGGCAACCGTACAAAGCACTTAATATCATGCCAGACTACTGGCTGCCCACGGTCTGAGTGGTTTTGACACGTAGCACCATTATACCGGCATGGGGCAAGGATGGGAGTTGAAGTATTACGAGTAAGTGGTAAACGTGTTCATTAAACCTGGGCTGGGTGTTGTTACTTCGATCGGACTCAATGGGGTGATGGCCAGAGGCAGTAAACATCCATCATTCTGTCATGCTATGGGCAATCTGCATATCAGTCGCTGTCGGAAGCAAGACCCAGACGTACAGGACATTAAAGAGCTCGGAAGTCGGCCTTTATGCACCTAAACTTGTTCTCTGCCACCCACTAAGGAAGCCTTCAAGGAAAATTTAGCCCGTGCACATCTTCAGGTAGCTATCTGGAGAGGGATGCTCTTAAATCTGATCCATCTGAATTTGTACCAACTCAGCCATAGGCCTGGAAACGCGAGAGAAGGCCAGTCTATGTTGCCAGTCGCAAGTGCCCAATGATGTGCCCTTAGCTCATGAATTATTGAAGTTGATAAGTTGCTCATGTGGAGGTATGCTCATGGGAGCGGTGAAGGCACCATGTGGATCAAAGGGTGTGGCTGTGTCTCTTGCAAATATGACTTCCATTATTCTGTTCATGCCAATGGAGAAGCGGACTGTCGAAATGAAGAAAACAAAACAAGTAACCCAAGCAGAATAAGAAAACGGACAAGAATGAGAAACTTATAAATGGACCATAAGTCAAGGATAGGTATGCTATTGATCTGGTTGGGGGTATCAAAAGTTGACAACTAGTAGCACAGGTGTAGAAGAACCATTGTCCGGCGTATTCAAGTCCGGAACATGGTGAACTAATAGAGCAATCGATTCAGTTGACTATTTACGCAAACATTAGTTTCACGCTTTATCCGTTATCGTATATGGAGCCCGGATATGGCTCCACCGGACTATATCTGCTTTAACACCGGTACTTATACTCACAAAACAATGGTTATTACTAGGACTAATGTGTCCCAGTTGTTTAAAACTACACCCCCTACTGAGAGTGTAATGTGTAAGAAATGCTCTTGCCTCCTTTATCATGATTTGGAGGTTAAAATTATTTACGAAACTCAGCGCCTTTAAAAACATTCCCGCCGCAGGGCCATCTTGGAAGATGCTGTTATTAGCCATGTGACAATTAAAATTTCGTATTTTATATTTCAATACATATTATACAAGGACAAATAACAGTCAATCGTATTTTTGGTTGAGCGCGCAATGAAATGTCGCAATTTTGTGATTTCTACTTCAAAATGGCGGGACCATCTGGATTTCATCTAATTATTCAAAGCATGACTCTAAAATAATTGATTTTAAGTTTTCCATACCACCCCCAAAACACCACACATTAGCACAAAACAAAAACACTAATTCCCTTGCATTTATGGATGGCTGTCTGTGTAAAATGTAATTTTAGCAGTTTTTAACAGCCAATGGGGCCACTGGATTTCTCAAATTGCCCAAGGGTTGCCAATTTTACACCCACCTTGGTTCCATTGATACCCTTTCAGAAGATAAATCAGCTGAAAAAATATTTATCAGAGATTTTGATCTCATGCCAAAATCAGGCTTCCCGCTGCCGGACTACAGGGGAAAGATTAAGAAATATCCACAATTGAATCCAAGGGTTTAGAACTACGCTCAAGATAGCCAGTAAGATGCCTGAAAAATTGTGGAACTTACTAAAAAATTCTCAACCCTTATAGTCTAGTGTAACTAAAGACCGTACCTTGCATATTGTGACATTTCGAGTGCTAAAAGCCTCAGCAGTGCTCCCGTTGCGCAGCTTCTTCAATTGTCCACACCAATGAGCATAGAATTTGATAAAATGATTACCCTTCTCCATGTGGTCTTTAAAAGATCTACAGTCAACTCATACAGGCCATGCTTGGGCTTTCTGTTGCTTAGGCTTCTCCTGTGTTTAAAAAAAGAAAAAGAGCAAACTCATTATCTTAACTTAGCGAAACTTATTTTCTCCATCACCAACTTATTTCTATCTCCCAGACCAAAACTATCCTCCTAGTGTGAAGAATTGACATTCCTGTCACAATTTGCAGTATAGTTATATGTAGAATGTGCTAGAAGACTCAAATAGTGATATTATGTAGGAATAATACAGAGTTAGAGAAAGTTCTAGATAATCCCCATTTAGAACAATTTAGAACCTACTGCGAGAATTTGCTAGATAACTCAACTGTTGGAACAATCTCTCTCTATATAGGGGTGATGTAATCTGTGAGAAGTTTCATTTGCTTAGTACCACAGTACATTGGTATGAATACTATTACAGTACCAAGTCTAGATATGATGTAACAATTAGTGGTCTCTAAGAGAAGATAAAGCTCTAGGGAAAAAGTATTTAAAGGCCCTATCGTATTTGCTAAAATCAGAAAATAAAAAACTATCAAAATCAGATTTTTGCGAGTCGTAACAAGTATAGATATCCTGATATACCCTATAAATGAGAGGACCAAAAGCAACCTAATAAGACAAAAATCGGATATTTTAGTCATTAGAGGCCATACGGACAATGAATAAGACACGTAATGAATGAAGTGCGTATATTTGAACACTGCGTTTCCTCCTTTTCTGTTCAATTCTACAGTTGGAAAAAATACTATGAGAGTTCTATAGACTCTGTCCGGATAAATCACTGATAGTGTCTTTAAAACTTGGATTGTACAGAAATAATGGTCTTGCTTTTGTTAGCTTGAGGAGAAAGGTGCTTCTAGACCGGGAGATTGAACATTGACCAGGTGCCAAGTTGCATAATACTTTGTTAATAAAATTGCCAACTTGAGAAGTAAATTTAAATTGGGGGTTGTCAAATGTGTGATTCCTTTGTTGTCAAGGAGGAATTCCAGGACATTCTTTACTGCTTGATTATAGGAATTCATGACACTTAACCACCTCCAACACCCATGTCTCTTATTACTTATGTTTCAAACAATTTTATTAAATAGGGATATCAAATTTAGGCCACCAATATGAATTACATTCTCATCATCAGAAATTAGGAAACGGAACATTACTGTAATTTAACTTCCCTCTTCAAGGTTTCCCAGTAGAATTCTAAAATAGCCACCCTAGACCCTCACTCCTCAATAACAAAATCCTACAGCAGAACTCAGGCCAGAAAAGGCCTGTGAATATGATTGCATATCATACGAAACACATGCGTAGGCACCAAAATCAATGGCCAGGACCAGGACACACTGAAGGTTGACATCCCTGGCTATGGGCCTGGTGGTCGAGGGTTCCCCTGTTCGAATCCTGGCACTGAACCTTAACACCTTTCTCTTACTTCTCAACATTGAGGTATTTTGTCCCAATGCATGCTTAAACATTCCATGTGACGTACTGCAGGCGCTCCAATGGAATCTTGCCAACCAAAGGCCTTGAGGGTTCAGATTCACGTTTTCCTTGTATCTTTTCGGCGTTCACAGTTTGAAGATTTCAGTGTGGGGTCCCTGTAACACACCATGGTCTTTGCACAGCTTGGTTTCAGAAGTGCAGTCAACTGGCACAACACAATGATTCAATGAAAACAGTTTT